>JASTWP010000177.1:0-207299 GCA_030770255.1 Temnothorax ravouxi
AAAGCGTGGAAGTCGCTGAAGGCAGACTCCGAGTCACTCCGAGGAGGATTTATACGCTCACTCTACTGAGAAAAGCGTGGAAGTCGCCGAAGGCAGACTCCGAGTCACTGCTCATTTATTTATTCATTTATTATTTATTTACTAGAGTGAGCGTATAATTACGCTCACTCTAGTGAGAAAAGCGTGGAAGTCGCTGAAGGCAGACTCCGAGCCACTCCGGGAGGATTTATACGCTCACTCTAGTGAGAAAAGCGTGGAAGTCGCCGAAGGCAGACTCCGAGTCACTCCATTTATTTATTCATTTATTTATTTATTCACTAGAGTGAGCGTATATTACGCTCACTCTAGTGAGAAAAAGCGTGGAAGTCGCTGAAGGCAGAACTCCGAGCCACTCCGAGGAGGATTTATACGCTCACTCTAGTGAGAAAAGCGTGGAAGTCGCCAAAGGCAGACTCCGAGTCACTCCATTTATTTAGTCATTTATTTATTTATTCACTAGAGTGAGCGTATAATTACGCTCACTCTAGTGAGAAAAGCGTGGAAGTCGCTGAAGGCAGACTCCGAGCCACTCCGAGGAGGATTTATACGCTCACTCTCTGAGAAAAGCGTGGAAGTCGCCGAAGGCAGACTCCGAGTCACTCCATTTATTTATTCATTTATTTATTTATTCACTAGAGTGAGCGTATAATTACGCTCACTCTAGTGAGAAAAGCGTGGAAGTCGCTGAAGGCAGACTCCGAGCCACTCCGAGGAGGATTTATACGCTCACTCTAGTGAGAAAAGCGTGGAAGTCGCCGAAGGCAGACTCCCGATTCACGCCACACACATTTAATTTATTCATTTATTTATTTATTCACTAGAGTGAGCGTATAATTACGCTCACTCTAGTGAGAAAAGCGTGGAAGTCGCTGAAGGCAGACTCCGAGCCACTCCGAGGAGGATTTATACGCTCACTCTACTGAGAAAAGCGTGGAAGTCGCCGAAGGCAGACTCCGAGTCACTCCATTTATTTATTCATTTATTTATTTATTCACTAGAGTGAGCGTATAATTACGCTCACTCTAGTGAGAAAAGCGTGGAAGTTCGCTGAAGGCAGACTCCGAGCCACTCCGAGGAGGATTTACTACGCTCACTCTAGTGAGAAAAGCGTGGAAGTCGCCAAGGCAGACTCCGAGTCACTCCATTTATTTATTCATTTATTTAATTTATTCACTAGAGTGAGCGTATAATTACGCTCACTCTAGTGAGAAAGCGTGGAAGTCGCTGAAGGCAGACTCCGAGCCACTCCGAGGAGGATTTATACGCTCACTCTAGTGAGAAAGCGTGGAAGTCGCCAAAGGCAGACTCCGAGTCACTCCGAGGAGGATTTATACGCTCACTCTACTGAGAAAAGCGTGGAAGTCCGCCGAAGGCAGACTCCGAGTCACTCCATTTATTTATTCATTTATTTATTTATTCACTAGAGTGAGCGTATAATTACGCTCACTCTAGTGAGAAAAGGCGTGCGAAGTCCGCTGAAGGCAGACTCCGAGCCACTCCGAGGAGGATTTATACGCTCACTCTACGTGAGAAAAGCGTGGAAGTCGCCGAAGGCAGACTCCGAGTCACTCCATTTATTATTCATTTATTTATTTATTCACTAGAGTGAGCGTATAATTACGCTCACTCTAGTGAGAAAAGCGTGGAAGTCGCTGAAGGCAGACTCCGAGCCACTCCGAGGAGGATTTATACGCTCACTCTAGTGAGAAAAAGCGTGGAAGTCGCCGAAGGCAGACTCCGAGTCACTCCATTATTTATTCATTTATTTATTTATTCACTAGAGTGAGCGTATAATTACGCTCACTCTAGTGAGAAAAGCGTGGAAGTCGCTGAAGGCAGACTCCGAGCCACTCCGAGGAGGATTTATACGCTCACTCTAGTGAGAAAAGCGTGGAAGTCGCCAAAGGCAGACTCCGAGTCACTCCATTTATTTATTCATTTATTTATTTATTCACTAGAGTGAGCGTATAATTACGCTCACTCTAGTGAGAAAATAGCGTGGAAGTCGCTGAAGGCAGACTCCGAGCCACTCCGAGGAGGATTATACGCTCACTCTAGGGGAGAAAAGCGTGAAGTCGCCAAGGCAGACTCCGAGTCACTCCATTTATTTATTCATTTATTTATTTATTCACTAGAGTGAGCGTATAATTACGCTCACTCTAGTGAGAAAAGCCGTGGAAGGTCGCTGAAGGGCAGACTCCGACCACTCCGAGGAGGATTTATACGCTCACTCTCAGTGAGAAAAGCGTGGAAGTCGCCAAAGGCAGACTCCGAGTCACTCGAGGAGGATTTATACGCTCACTCTACTGAGAAAAGCGTGGAAGTCGCCGAAGGCAGACTCCGAGGTCCACTCCATTTATTTATTCATTGTATTTATTTATTCACTATAGTGAGCGTATAATTACGCTCACTCTAGTGAGAAAAAGCGTGGAAGTCGCTGAAGGGCAGACTCCGAGCCACTCCGTGAGGAGTTATACGCTCACTCTACTGAGAAAAGCGTGGGAAGTCGCCGAAGGCAGACTCCGAGTCACTCCATTTATTTATTCATTTTATTTATTTATCACTAGAGTGAGCGTATAAGTTACGGTCTCACTCTAGTGAGAAAAGCGTGGAAGTCGCTGAAGGCAGGACTCCGAGCCACTCCGAGGAGGATTTAATACGCTCACTCTAGTGAGAAAAAGCGTGGAAGTCGCCAAAGGCAGACTCCGAGTCACTCCGAGGAGGATTTATACGCTCACTCTACTGAGAAAAGCGTGGAAGTCGCCGAAGGCAGACTCCGAGTCACTCCTTTATTTATTCATTTATTTATTTAGTTCACTAGAGTGAGCGTAATTATACGCTCACTCTAGTGAGAAAAGCGTGGAAGTCGCTGAAGGCAGACTCCGAGCCACTCCGAGGAGGATTTATACGCTCACTCTAGTGAAGAAAAGCGTGGAAGTCGCCAAGGCAGACTCCGAGTCACTACCGAGGAGGATTTATACGCTCACTCTAGTGAGAAAATCGTGGAAGTCGCTGAAGGCAGACTCCGAGCCACTCCATTTATTTATTCATTTATCTATTTATTCACTAGAGTGAGCGTATAATTACGCTCACTCTAGTGAGAAAAGCGTGGAAGTCGCTGAAGGCAGACTCCGAGCCACTCCGAGGAGGATTTATACGCTCACTCTACTGAGAAAAGCGTGGAAGTCGCCGAAGGCAGACTCCGAGTCACTCCATTTATTTATTTATTCACTAGAGTGAGCGTATATTACGCTCACTCTAGTGAAAAAAGCGTGGAAGTCGCTGAAGGCAAATCGCCGAAGGCAGATTCCGAGCCACCCCAAGGAGGATTAATTTATTACACGCTCACTCTACTGATTGTGAGAAAAGCGTGGGGGTCGGACCCCATTGTACCCTTCACTCCCAGCGAACTGGGAAAAGGGTACGGTGTGCTCTTAGACCCTGTACCTCCCCACCGGGCCCTCCCTTCGATAAAGCCGAAGGTACTGCCCCAGTGGGATCGTTGATACAAAGAGCCCTCTCACCACGGCAAGGTGGCACACCACGAGAGGGAGTCGCCGAAGGCAGACCATTTATTTATTACACGCTCACTACTGAGAAAAGCGTGGGAATGCGCCGAAGGCAGAACCTGCCACCCCTTGGAGGATTTATTTATTACACGCTCACTCTACTGAGAAAAGCGTGGAAGTCGCTGATGGCAGACTCTGAGTCACTCTATTTATTTATTCATTTATTTATTTATTTACTAGAGTGAGCGTATAATTGCGCTCACCTAGTGAGAAAGCGTGGAAGCCGCTGAAGGCAGACTCCGAGCCACTCCATTTATTTATTCATTTATCTATTTATTCACTAGAGTGAGCGTATAATTACGCTGACTCTAGTGAGAAAAGTGTGGAAGTCGCTGAAGGCAGACTCCGAGCCACTCCGAGGAGGATTTATACGCTCACTCTACTGAGAAAAGCGTGGAAGTCGCTGAAGGCAGACTCCGAGTCACTCCATTTATTTATTCATTTATTCACTAGAGTGAGCGTATAATTACGCTCACTCTAGTGAAAAAAGCGTGGAAGTCGCTGAAGGCAGACTCCGAGCCACTCCGAGGAGGATTTATACGCTCACTCTACTGAGAAAAGCGTGGAAGTCGCCGAAGGCAGACTCCGAGCCACTCCGAGGAGAATTTATTTATTACACGCTCACTCTACTGAGAAAAGCGTGGGATCGCCGAAGGCAAATCGCCGAAGGCAGATTCCGAGCCACCCCAAGGAGGATTAATTTATTCAGTCCTTGAATTCCAGGGAAATGTACTGCCTCTGCAGGCGTTCGGCTTCCTCGTACCGCCGAAGGAAAATTTACCTCTGCTAGGGGTAATCTTCGACTCCTGCATATTCCCCGAGTCTTCCACGGTACGTACGTGTGTATCTCGGAACGATTTTACTGTCCGCTCAGGTCGTTTTGTTTCTTAGTTGATTCACTTACGGTATAATTCACAATCTTTATTTCTAATATAACTTTTATTTCTATATGTACAAAACTGTGTGAGAATTATAAATTAACGTGTAAGAAAAATTCTTTTACTCAATGATAATAAATTACGTGTTGTGACCGTGATTTAGGTTTTAGGTGTTGACGGTAATGATGGGAGGTGCGTGGTTCGAGAAATATTTCGGGCCAAATCCGTCGGAGGAGCAATTGTTAACGACGGCGATTAATCACACCACGAATATCTTACAAATCGAAGAGGAACCAGTCGCCCACAACGTTGCCGTTCTGAAGGACTGTGTTCCGCAGCACGTCGTCGGTCATACTGCACGTGTAAAACGCATCCACGATTACATTTCCGCGCACCATATTCCCCTGGCACTGTGCGGTTCTTCTTACCAAGGTGTAGGACTCAATGACGTTATTCTGTCAGCAAAACAGGCCGTTCGTGACGTTGTAAAATAATTGCAGAATCGCTTGATTCGTGTAGAACCGTAGGAGACAAAATAACAGCATACAAAATAAATAAAACTACATGCAAACGCTGTACATGCTGAACCACGCAAACCATGCAAAAAATTCTGTTATAAAGTTAAAATAAAAATGTAATCGATCTCTGGATAAAACAGTCCACAATTTAAATGATAATAGTAGTAAATAACTATTTTGCTACGCGAAAATATGTGACATACAAAAATAGAGTAGCAAAATGTGTTTTGCATAAAGTTATATTTGTATTAAACGTACAGTATATGGTTTGCCATGCAATATAATGTAACTTTATTAAAAATATGAATATATAAATAAGCTATATAAAATCTTCCTAAGAGCTGGTCAGAGAAACTGGTTTTCTTTGTTACGTAATATAGAAAAAGATGCTTCTTGAAACCAGTTGTTTCTTCTTTTTTCTTTTTTTCGTTATATTTTTATCAAACAATATATTTCACAGTAGTGCAAGATTATTTTAATATTTTATCATTTATTTATTGAATTTTACTCTGCCTACTGCGTTTTTGTACAACTATACATATTATATTAAAAACATAAAAAGTTTTGCTATTTATCTGTAACAAGACAGTAAATCAGGTGTTCACTTATAAACAATTATATGTTATTGCAAAATAAAGCGACGTTATCCCAGTAATAAATGTAAATAATAAAAAACCAATACTTTGCTTCGTTCAAGGTACATATGCAGATCAATTATATGACCAAATAGATTGCATTAATACTACTTGCAACTTGATCATGCTGATTTGAAAGATTACTTAAGTAAACGAACGAGAGATTCTCAAGTAGATTAATGCAAACTTATACGCATTCAGTTTTACATTCGTTGATGGATATAACATTACAATTTGTATTGCTTACTCTTTAACAGTACCTGCATATTTAACTTCGTCGAAAGCCTTTCTCACTTTCTTAAGTTCCTTGTTCATCGTTAAAAGATCTTTCACTCTAGCATACTTTCTGGCATCCTTTCTCACTGCAAATAAATTAATGAATTAATAATTGGAAGTGTACAATATGACAGTAAGTTTCTGTGTGAAAACAGAAAGCTTTGAAGAATTTAAACATTTATTTAATTAAATATGTACTTAAAAATTGCATATGTAATTCTTACCTAAAAATACAATATCTTCGACTTGAACACGTCCAGTACGTCCAATCTCCATAGCTCGATGTGTCATCTCGGTTATGTATTCGATAACCAAATCTTCCAACAAGTCGACACTTTCTGTGTAAGGATTCTGATCCTCGCAGAAGCCATACATCATACAGCGCAGCTCCTTGGAGAAGAGACGTATCCTTCCACCGGGCAGAGTCCCGCCAATTGGAATCTCTGTCTCTTCATCCTCGAACTATCAAAGCAGCAAGGTATAAGTACATAGTAAGAAAAAAGATTGTGACAGTCACATTTCAGTAATTATTTGTAAGATTTTATTGTCTACTGTATAAAATTAAATTTCTAACCAGATTTCTTTTTGAAAAAAGGTATATTTCTTTAATTTAATTACTTCTTTTATAATTAACGTTTCTATTTACATATAAATTATACTCCGAAAAAACAAATGTATACACACTGCACACATACACATTCAAGTAAATTTGAAGGAAATTTTTGAGGTGCTCAGATTTATTTACATTCACATGATATAATGGAACTTAAATTTATGTAGGAAGAAAAATAAAAGTAAATATCTAACCTGCTCAAAATTTTCTTCAGCTGACATCGTTTTGGAGGCTAGTCTTAAATTCTTCTGACGGTTTTAGCTGATTATCCTCTTTGTATCTCTCTTCACGTATTCCGTATCTACGCGTGCACAAAATCTATCAACACAACAGCAGAGTTTTGTCACATTTTGTTTCTCAATGTTGTTAAAGTTTCCTTACCTAATATCCCACTTTGGGTGCGTTCCTTTTGAGCGCTCACGCGCTGTAAGCATCATTCTATCTTCGTTGCACATTGAATATCAAACGAAGATAGAGCGATGCTTACAGCGAGTGAGCGCCCAAAAGGAACGCACCCTTAGCTGATTATCCTCTTTGTATCTCTCTTCACGTATTCCGTATCTACGCGTGCACAAAATCTATCAACACAACAGCAGAGTTTTGTCACATTTTGTTTCTCAATGTTGTTAAAGTTTCCTTACCTAATATCCCACTTTGGGTGCGTTCCTTTTGGGCGCTCACGCGCTGTAAGCATCATTCTATCTTCGTTGCACATTGAATATCAAACGAAGATAGAGCGATGCTTACAGCGCGTGAGCGCCCAAAAGGAACGCACCCTTAGCTGATTATCCTCTTTGTATCTCTCTTCACGTATTCCGTATCTACGCGTGCACAAAATCTGTCAACACAACAGCAGAAAGATTGTATCAGATAAGAACCGACTGTTTTGTCACATTTTGTTTCTCAATGTTGTTAAAGTTTCCTTACCTAATATCCCACTTTGTCTGCCCTGCCGTCTCTATAAGCCGTGTATATTGAACTATATATCCATGCTGTGTGTGTTGCCACGAATATTTCCCCAGTAGATAACACGTTAACATCGTTTGCGATCGCGACAAGCAAAGCGAGAAACGCCAAACGCGCGATCGGTCTCTTCAATCACTCAATGAATTATTAATTTCCACACTTAACGAGAAATTCAAGTTATTTATTGAGGCATTTTCCCGCGCGATTCACTTATTCGGAGTAGAAATCGAGACGAAAGTGAGAGACGCGAATTTCGAGGTTAGGTTAGGTTATCGTCTCCCGCGACAACGCTGTGCAACGATTCGATTAAAGATTCCGGATGTATCGCGCTTCGAAACATTTATTTCTCACGTAAAATTCACTCACCGATCACGGAGCACTGCGGGAGACCCGCTAAATCACAGCCGGGAGGGTGACACGTGACACGTACGGCCTACGTCCAGCACGGCGCTCGGCGTTTATCTCGCCCAGCGACGGAATTCCACTCGTTTCAACTCGACACAAGAAGGAACGGAATATTCGGCGTACGTTCACTTTGCGACATCCGTAACCGGATTCTTTTCGTTTTGCGAGAAAGAAATTACACGAGCGCGACAACGTTTACTTGCCGGCCGCGCGCCGCGCCGCCGCTGCCTGCATGCTCCGCGCGGTAAACGTCACGGCCTGCCCCTCCCCTCCTATACGGCACGACGCGCGCGGCTTGCGGCCGGTTCAAAAATACCGAAAACTTTTAACGAACAATTAAGAGATCAACGTATGCCGAATTTTTTCGTTAACTTTCACAGGTTTAACTGGCTGTATTCTACGTTCTGTCTCGGGTGGTGTCTGGTCGACGTAAGCTGTCTCTCGAAACGCGAGTGTTATATATCGCGAACAATTATAGTGATCATTAGCCTGGCGATTAATTAACTCCCTCATACTACGTTTACGCAAGCGTTACTTCTGTAGTAACTTACGATATATCATTCGTTTACGCGAGTAAATTATCGTAATAAGTTACTACAAAATCTCGTTTACGCGAAGGAATTATGACACACGAAATTCACGAAAAAGGCCGGTATGGCCCTTCTCTCAGGTTTCTCTCTGACACTGCACTGAGAATAATAATACTAATAATAATACTGTAATAATTATCTCTTGAATTTTTTATTTAAATTATCTTTTTAATAATGTATATCTTGTAACTGAATTTCCTTGGATATAAATATAAATTTCTTTTAACTTTATTTAAAAGCTTTACATTCTATAAAATATACGTTCTTTGTGTATCTTACATAAAATCTTCAGATCTTTAATTGTGAATTATAGTCCCAAGCTAATAATGGACTCGTTATACAACAAACAAATTGTTTCGAATATGTGAAAATCTACAATCGTTTCGAATATCGTTCGAAATAAATTTTTAAAAATCTTACTCGAAAATTTTTGAAAGATGAATTTAGATGCCCATTAATAACTTAAGTAAAACCGGTATTAGATATTTCTCCTGTAAAATTAATTTAACAATTGTCCAAGAGCTAAAATTTACACCTGTGGGATACTCGTACGTATTCGCAGGCCATGCATATCTTTGATTTCTTCCTTGAGAACCTGTAACAACACAGATATTGATTACAACATAATACATATATTTGACTGATTATAACATGTCTTATCATAGCTTTTCTAGGAAGAAATTATATCAAGCTTTACCTCGTTAATAATTCGATGCTGTTTTACCGTATTCAGTCCTTTGAACTCTGGAGCAACAACGTTTATGTCAAACATAGCACCGCATCCTCCTAGGATACAATTGTAATTATGTCAATCATTAAATATATTCTTCAAGAACTTTTTCTCTCCTCATAAAGAGTACCCATAAATCATTTTTACCTGATACGTCGGTAACTTCAATCAGCTGAGCTTGTGGAAACCTGTTCCTCAAGATGGATATCATTTTCTGCTCGGCGTGCTTACCCGCAAGCACGCCACTGGATCCGTTCCATAGCCAAGATAGCAGCTTATATATAACTTATATATAACCGTGGTGGCCTGTCAGTCCAATACATTTTCCGAAAATAATCTTTACAAGAGTCAATTTTTATAAAATATTAAATTACTACTTTTCTTCTATTATTTCTAAATCACGGCGAAATAAAACAACTCGAGAATAAACAAAAAAATTTATTTTTAAACAAAATAAAAAATAATATTTACCGCAAAGTTGTTCCGCTGGCGCCCGATGCCTCTCCCAGGCCTTCTCCTTTTCTCAAGCTATCCTCTCGAGCTGTCAGCTCTCTCGATGCGACACTTTTTGCATCGTTTTTCTTCTGAAGCATATAAATAAATGATTTAATATTAAATAATTTTTACGCACATCAAACTTCTTATTCATTATTTAATTAAATATTTATTTAAATAATTATACATTTTCCGAAAAAGATATTTACAAGGCTAAACTTTTATAAAATTTCACAAAGTACTTCTCTCTAATAATTTTTAAATCATGATGAAATAAAACAACTCAGCAATAAAAGGAAAAGAACTAGTTTTACACAACATAAAAAATAATATTTACTGTAAAGTTGGTGCGTTGGCGCCCGATGCCTCTCCCAGGCCTCCTCCTCCTCTCAGGCTATCCTCTCAGGGTGTCAGCTTGAATTCCATCGATCCAACGATGCGACTTTTCGCGTCATTATTCTCTAAAACATACCTATAAATAAACGATTAAATAATTCTTACACGCATCAAACTTCTTATTCATCATTCAATTAAATATTTATTTAAATAATTATACATTTATTGAAAAAGATCTTTAGAATACTGAACGTTTATAAAAATTCAAATTACGTTTTTTTTTAATTATTATTTCTAAATCGTAAAATATGGTAAAAAAATAAAACAACGCAAGAATAAAAGAATGACAAAAAATTACTATTACTACACAAAATAAAAAATAACATTTACTGTAAAGTTGGTATGCTGGCGTCCGATGCCTCTCCCAGGCCTCCTCCTCCTCTCAGGCTGTCCTCTCAGGTTGTTAGCTTGGAGTTCCTCGATGCAACGATGCGACTTTCCTCGTCGTTATTTTCTAAAGCATATAAATAAACAATTAAATAATTCTTACACGCAACAAACTTCTTATTCATCATTCAAAATTAAGTATTAATTTAAATAATTATACATTTATTGAAAAAGATCTATATAAGACTGAACGTTCATAAAAATTTAAATTACTTTTTTTTATTATTGCCTCTAAATTGTAAAATATAGTAAAAAAATAAAACAACGCAAGAATAAAGAAATTAAAAAGAATTACTATTACACAAAATAAAAAATAATATTTACTGTAAGTTGGTATGCTCGCGCCTGATGCCTCTCCCAAGCCTCCTCCTCCTCTCAGGCTGTCCTCTTAGGTTGTTAGCTTGGAGCGTCTTTTCGCGATGTTTCGTCGAGATATTCTTCTTCATTCATTTGTAACTATGTTTTTCAATAATTCTCTTTCTCAGGCATTATTTTTTTCCGTTTACCCTTTTTATATACATGGCCGTCTCTTCTTTTCTTCTTGATTCTCTGTCTTCTTGTTTTATTCTTTTCTTCGGCCTTCGTTCTTCTTTCGTTTCGCTGTCTCCTCTATCGTGATGCTTCATCAACAGATTCCTCTTGATTCCTTTTCATGTCTTATTACGATCCTTCTTTTGGTGTTATCTTTTTTGCTTTATTTGTATCTTCCTAAACAAACTGTTCGTAAGTTAATCACCGCAATTTCTATCTTCAATATTTTTTTCACTTTGGTCGTCCATTTACCATTTTTAAATGATCGTTCCTTCTTTTCTTTCTTTTGATCCTTCTTTGATAAACTTCTCTTTCCTTCACGCTTCATTTCTTCTTTGATCTTCATTCTTCTATCATTACATTGTTTCCACTATTGCGATGCTTCTTCGAAATATTCCACTTTATTCCTTTTTATTGATATCCTCTTGTAATCCTCTTTCTCCGTTATTTTTCCAATTCTTATTCGGTGTCTTCGGTCAACTTTTCGTAAATTCTCCGCTGCAATTTCTATCTTCAATATCTGTAATTCTATCTTTCTTTCACCTTGATTTTTTGTTTATTCTTAGCCGTTTTTTCTTCCCTTCCTTGATACTCTTTTGACAAGCTTCTCTTTCTTTTTGTTCTATTCCTTTCTTCGGTCTTCTATCGTTGCGTTGTCTCCTCTATCGCGATCTTTTTTACATGACCGTTCCTTCTTTTCTTTTTTGATAAACTCTTTCCTTCTTCGATAAACTTGTCTTTCCTTCACGCTCCATTTTTTTCTTTGGTCTTCATTCTTCTATCATTACATTGTCTCCACTATTGCGATGCTTCTTCGAGATATTCCACTTCATTCCTTTTTATTAATATCCTCTTGTAATCCTCTTTCTCCGTCGATATTTTTCCAATTCTTATTCGGTGACTTCGATGAACTTTTCGTAAATCCTTCGCTGCAATTTTTATCTTCAATATCTATAATTCTGTCTTCTTTTCACCTTGATTTTTTGTTTATTTTTTTTACATGACCGTTTCTTTTTTCCTTCCTTGATACTCTTTTGATAAGCTTCTCTTTCTTCTTGTTCTATTCCTTTCTTCGGTCTTCTATCGTTGCGTTGTCTCCTTTATCGCGATCTTTTTTACATGACCGTAAGCAAGAAAAATCAAGAAGCCATTTTGGCTATATTGCATTAATTTTACGACGTTGTTGCAATATAGTCGAAATGTTTCTTGACCTTTCTCGCTTAATAGAAATGTAATTGCTGAAAAAATAAAAAATTATTCTCTAAGGCAGACTGGCGGGAGCGCCGGACCCCATTGTACCCTTAACCCCCAGCGAACTGGGAGAAGGGTACGGTGTGCTCTTAGACCCTGTACCTCCCCACCGGGCCCTCCCTTCGGTAAAGCCGAAGGTACTGCCCCAGTGGATCGTTGATATAGGGAGCCCTCTCACCACGGCAAGGTGGCACACCACGAGAGGGGGTCGCCGAAGGCAGACCATTTATTTATTACACGCTCACTCTACTGAGAAAAGCGTAAAAGTCGCTGAAGGCAGACTCCGAGCCACTCCATTTATTTATTCATTTATCTATTTATTCACTAGAGTGAGCGTATAATTACGCTCACTCTAGTGAGAAAAGCGTGGAAGTCGCTGAAGGCAGACTCCGAGCAACTCCGAGGAGGATTTATACGCTCACTCTACTGAGAAAAGCGTGGAAGTCGCCGAAGGCAGACTCCGAGTCACTCCATTTATTTATTCATTTATTTATTTATTCACTAGAGTGAGCGTATAATTACGCTCACTCTAGTGAGAAAAGCGTGGAAGTCGCTGAAGGCAGACTCCGAGCCACTCCGAAGAGGATTTATACGACTCACTCTAGTGAGAAAAGCGTGGAAGTCGCCAAAGGCAGACTCCGAGTCACTCCGAGGAGGATTTATACGCTCACTCTACTGAGAAAAGCGTGGAAGTCGCCGAAGGCAGACTCCGAGTCACTCCATTTATTTATTCATTTATTTATTTATTCACTAGAGTGAGCGTATAATTACGCTCACTCTAGTGAGAAAAGCGTGGAAGTCGCTGAAGGCAGACTCCGAGCCACTCCGAGGAGGATTTATACGCTCACTCTAGTGAGAAAAGCGTGGAAGTCGCCAAAGGCAGACTCCGAGTCACTCCGAGGAGGATTTATACGCTCACTCTACTGAGAAAAGCGTGGAAGTCGCCGAAGGCAGACTCCGAGTCACTCCATTTATTTATTCATTTATTTATTTATTCACTAGAGTGAGCGTATAATTACGCTCACTCTAGTGAGAAAAGCGTGGAAGTCGCTGAAGGCAGACTCCGAGCCACTCCGAGGAGGATTTATACGCTCACTCTACTGAGAAAAGCGTGGAAGTCGCCGAAGGCAGACTCCGAGTCACTCCATTTATTTATTCATTTATTTATTTATTCACTAGAGTGAGCGTATAATTACGCTCACTCTAGTGAGAAAAGCGTGGAAGTCGCTGAAGGCAGACTCCGAGCCACTCCGAGGAGGATTTATACGCTCACTCTACTGAGAAAAGCGTGGAAGTCGCCGAAGGCAGACTCCGAGTCACTCCATTTATTTATTCATTTATTTATTTATTCACTAGAGTGAGCGTATAATTACGCTCACTCTAGTGAGAAAAGCGTGGAAGTCGCTGAAGGGCAGACTCCGAGCCACTCCGAGGAGGATTTATACGCTCACTCTAGTGAGAAAAGCGTGGAAGTCGCCAAAGGCAGACTCCGAGTCACTCCGAGGAGGATTTATACGCTCACTCTACTGAGAAAAGCGTGGAAGTCGCCGAAGGCAGACTCCGAGTCACTCCATTTATTTATACATTTATTACTTTATTTACTAGAGTGAGCGTATAATTACGCTCACTCTAGTGAGAAAAGCGTGGAAGTCGCTGAAGGCAGACTCCGAGCCACTCCGAGGAGGATTTATACGCTCACTCTAGTGAGAAAAGCGTGGAAGTCGCCGAAGGCAGACTCCGAGTCACTCCATTTATTTATTCATTT
Source organism: Temnothorax ravouxi (assembly GCA_030770255.1). NCBI lineage: Eukaryota > Metazoa > Arthropoda > Insecta > Hymenoptera > Formicidae > Temnothorax > Temnothorax ravouxi. The sequence continues at coordinate 14,045 of JASTWP010000177.1, forward strand.
ATTTATTTATTCACTAGAGTGAGCGTATAATTACGCTCACTCTAGTGAGAAAAGCGTGGAAGTCGCTGAAGGCAGACTCCGAGCCACTCCGAGGAGGATTTATACGCTCACTCTACTGAGAAAAGCGTGGAAGTCGCCGAAGGCAGACTCCGAGTCACTCCATTTATTTATTCATTTATTTATTTATTCACTAGAGTGAGCGTATAATTACGCTCACTCTAGTGAGAAAAGCGTGGAAGTCGCTGAAGGCAGACTCGAGCCACTCCGAGGAGGATTTATACGCTCACTCTAGTGAGAAAAGCGTGGAAGTCGCCAAAGGCAGACTCCGAGTCACTCCATTTATTTATTCATTTATTTATTTATTCACTAGAGTGAGCGTATAATTACGCTCACTCTAGTGAGAAAAGCGTGGAAGTCGCTGAAGGCAGACTCCGAGCCACTCCGAGGAGGATTTATACGCTCACTCTAGCTGAGAAAAGCGTGGAAGTCGCCAAAGGCAGACTCCGAGTCACTCCATTTATTTATTCATTTATTTATTTATTTCACTAGAGTGAGCGTATAATTACGCTCACTCTAGTGAGAAAAGCGTGGAAGTCGCTGAAGGCAGACTCCGAGCCACTCCGAGGAGGATTTATACGCTCACTCTACTGAGAAAAGCGTGGAAGTCGCCGAAGGCAGACTCCGAGTCACTCCATTTATTTATTCATTTATTTATTTATTCACTAGAGTGAGCGTATAATTACGCTCACTCTAGTGAGAAAAGCGTGGAAGTCGCTGAAGGCAGACTCCGAGCCACTCCGAGGAGGATTTATACGCTCACTCTAGTGAGAAAAGCGTGGAAGTCGCCAAAGGCAGACTCCGAGTCACTCCGAGGAGGATTTATACGCTCACTCTACTGAGAAAAGCGTGGAAGTCGCCGAAGGCAGACTCCGAGTCACTCCATTTATTTATACATTTATTACTTTATTTACTAGAGTGAGCGTATAATTACGCTCACTCTAGTGAGAAAAGCGTGGAAGTCGCTGAAGGCAGACTCCGAGCCACTCCGAGGAGGATTTATACGCTCACTCTAGTGAGAAAAAGCGTGGAAGTCGCCGAAGGCAGACTCCGAGTCACTCCATTTATTTATTCATTTATTTATTTATTCACTAGAGTGAGCGTATAATTACGCTCACTCTAGTGAGAAAAGCGTGGAAGTCGCTGAAGGCAGACTCCGAGCCACTCCGAGGAGGATTTATACGCTCACTCTAGTGAGAAAAGCGTGGAAGTCGCCGAAGGCAGACTCCGAGTCACTCCATTTATTTATTCATTTATTTATTTATTCACTAGAGTGAGCGTATAATTACGCTCACTCTAGTGAGAAAAGCGTGGAAGTCGCTGAAGGCAGACTCCGAGCCACTCCGAGGAGGATTTATACGCTCACTCTAGTGAGAAAAGCGTGGAAGTCGCCAAAGGCAGACTCCGAGTCACTCCATTTATTTATTCATTTATTTATTTATTCACTAGAGTGAGCGTATAATTACGCTCACTCTAGTGAGAAAAGCGTGGAAGTCGCTGAAGGCAGACTCCGAGCCACTCCGAGGAGGATTTATACGCTCACTCTAGTGAGAAAAGCGTGGAAGTCGCCAAAGGCAGACTCCGAGTCACTCCATTTATTTATTCATTTATTTATTTATTCACTAGAGTGAGCGTATAATTACGCTCACTCTAGTGAGAAAAGCGTGGAAGTCGCTGAAGGCAGACTCCGAGCCACTCCGAGGAGGATTTATACGCTCACTCTAGTGAGAAAAGCGTGGAAGTCGCCAAAGGCAGACTCCGAGTCACTCCGAGGAGGATTTATACGCTCACTCTACTGAGAAAAGCGTGGAAGTCGCCGAAGGCAGACTCCGAGTCACTCCATTTATTTATTCATTTATTTATTTATTCACTAGAGTGAGCGTATAATTACGCTCACTCTAGTGAGAAAAGCGTGGAAGTCGCTGAAGGCAGACTCCGAGCCACTCCGAGGAGGATTTATACGCTCACTCTACTGAGAAAAGCGTGGAAGTCGCCGAAGGCAGACTCCGAGTCACTCCATTTATTTATTCATTTATTTATTTATTCACTAGAGTGAGCGTATAATTACGCTCACTCTAGTGAGAAAAGCGTGGAAGTCGCTGAAGGCAGACTCCGAGCCACTCCGAGGAGGATTTATACGCTCACTCTAGTGAGAAAAGCGTGGAAGTCGCCAAAGGCAGACTCCGAGTCACTCCGAGGAGGATTTATACGCTCACTCTACTGAGAAAAGCGTGGAAGTCGCCGAAGGCAGACTCCGAGTCACTCCATTTATTTATTCATTTATTTATTTATTCACTAGAGTGAGCGTAATTATACGCTCACTCTAGTGAGAAAAGCGTGGAAGTCGCTGAAGGCAGACTCCGAGCCACTCCGAGGAGGATTTATACGCTCACTCTAGTGAGAAAAGCGTGGAAGTCGCCAAAGGCAGACTCCGAGTCACTCCGAGGAGGATTTATACGCTCACTCTAGTGAGAAAATCGTGGAAGTCGCTGAAGGCAGACTCCGAGCCACTCCATTTATTTATTCATTTATCTATTTATTCACTAGAGTGAGCGTATAATTACGCTCACTCTAGTGAGAAAAGCGTGGAAGTCGCTGAAGGCAGACTCCGAGCCACTCCGAGGAGGATTTATACGCTCACTCTACTGAGAAAAGCGTGGAAGTCGCCGAAGGCAGACTCCGAGTCACTCCATTTATTTATTTATTCACTAGAGTGAGCGTATAATTACGCTCACTCTAGTGAAAAAAGCGTGGAAGTCGCTGAAGGCAAATCGCCGAAGGCAGATTCCGAGCCACCCCAAGGAGGATTAATTTATTACACGCTCACTCTACTGATTGTGAGAAAAGCGTGGGGGTCGGACCCCCATTGTACCCTTCACTCCCAGCGAACTGGGAAAAGGGTACGGTGTGCTCTTAGACCCTGTACCTCCCCACCGGGCCCTCCCTTCGATAAAGCCGAAGGTACTGCCCCAGTGGATCGTTGATACAAAGAGCCCTCTCACCACGGCAAGGTGGCACACCACGAGAGGGAGTCGCCGAAGGCAGACCATTTATTTATTACACGCTCACTACTGAGAAAAGCGTGGGAATCGCCGAAGGCAAACCGGCAGACTCCAGCCACCCCTTGGAGGATTTATTTATTACACGCTCACTCTACTGAGAAAAGCGTGGAAGTCGCTGATGGCAGACTCTGAGTCACTCTATTTATTTATTCATTTATTTATTTATTTACTAGAGTGAGCGTATAATTGCGCTCACTCTAGTGAGAAAAGCGTGGAAGCCGCTGAAGGCAGACTCCGAGCCACTCCATTTATTTATTCATTTATCTATTTATTCACTAGAGTGAGCGTATAATTACGCTGACTCTAGTGAGAAAAGTGTGGAAGTCGCTGAAGGCAGACTCCGAGCCACTCCGAGGAGGATTTATACGCTCACTCTACTGAGAAAAGCGTGGAAGTCGCTGAAGGCAGACTCCGAGTCACTCCATTTATTTATTCATTTATTCACTAGAGTGAGCGTATAATTACGCTCACTCTAGTGAAAAAAGCGTGGAAGTCGCTGAAGGCAGACTCCGAGCCACTCCGAGGAGGATTTATACGCTCACTCTACTGAGAAAAGCGTGGAAGTCGCCGAAGGCAGACTCCGAGCCACTCCGAGGAGAATTTATTTATTACACGCTCACTCTACTGAGAAAAGCGTGGGATCGCCGAAGGCAAATCGCCGAAGGCAGATTCCGAGCCACCCCAAGGAGGATTAATTTATTCAGTCCTTGAATTCCAGGGAAATGTACTGCCTCTGCAGGCGTTCGGCTTCCTCGTACCGCCGAAGGAAAATTTACCTCTGCTAGGGGTAATCTTCGACTCCTGCATATTCCCCGAGTCTTCCACGGTACGTACGTGTGTATCTCGGAACGATTTTACTGTCCGCTCAGGTCGTTTTGTTTCTTAGTTGATTCACTTACGGTATAATTCACAATCTTTATTTCTAATATAACTTTTATTTCTATATGTACAAAACTGTGTGAGAATTATAAATTAACGTGTAAGAAAAATTCTTTTACTCAATGATAATAAATTACGTGTTGTGACCGTGATTTAGGTTTTAGGTGTTGACGGTAATGATGGGAGGTGCGTGGTTCGAGAAATATTTCGGGCCAAATCCGTCGGAGGAGCAATTGTTAACGACGGCGATTAATCACACCACGAATATCTTACAAATCGAAGAGGAACCAGTCGCCCACAACGTTGCCGTTCTGAAGGACTGTGTTCCGCAGCACGTCGTCGGTCATACTGCACGTGTAAAACGCATCCACGATTACATTTCCGCGCACCATATTCCCCTGGCACTGTGCGGTTCTTCTTACCAAGGTGTAGGACTCAATGACGTTATTCTGTCAGCAAAACAGGCCGTTCGTGACGTTGTAAAATAATTGCAGAATCGCTTGATTCGTGTAGAACCGTAGGAGACAAAATAACAGCATACAAAATAAATAAAACTACATGCAAACGCTGTACATGCTGAACCACGCAAACCATGCAAAAAATTCTGTTATAAAGTTAAAATAAAAATGTAATCGATCTCTGGATAAAACAGTCCACAATTTAAATGATAATAGTAGTAAATAACTATTTTGCTACGCGAAAATATGTGACATACAAAAATAGAGTAGCAAAATGTGTTTTGCATAAAGTTATATTTGTATTAAACGTACAGTATATGGTTTGCCATGCAATATAATGTAACTTTATTAAAAATATGAATATATAAATAAGCTATATAAAATCTTCCTAAGAGCTGGTCAGAGAAACTGGTTTTCTTTGTTACGTAATATAGAAAAAGATGCTTCTTGAAACCAGTTGTTTCTTCTTTTTTCTTTTTTTCGTTATATTTTTATCAAACAATATATTTCACAGTAGTGCAAGATTATTTTAATATTTTATCATTTATTTATTGAATTTTACTCTGCCTACTGCGTTTTTGTACAACTATACATATTATATTAAAAACATAAAAAGTTTTGCTATTTATCTGTAACAAAAGACAGTAAATCAGGTGTTCACTTATAAACAATTATATGTTATTGCAAAATAAAGCGACGTTATCCCAGTAATAAATGTAAATAATAAAAAACCAATACTTTGCTTCGTTCAAGGTACATATGCAGATCAATTATATGACCAAATAGATTGCATTAATACTACTTGCAACTTGATCATGCTGATTTGAAAGATTACTTAAGTAAACGAACGAGAGATTCTCAAGTAGATTAATGCAAACTTATACGCATTCAGTTTTACATTCGTTGATGGATATAACATTACAATTTGTATTGCTTACTCTTTAACAGTACCTGCATATTTAACTTCGTCGAAAGCCTTTCTCACTTTCTTAAGTTCCTTGTTCATCGTTAAAAGATCTTTCACTCTAGCATACTTTCTGGCATCCTTTCTCACTGCAAATAAATTAATGAATTAATAATTGGAAGTGTACAATATGACAGTAAGTTTCTGTGTGAAAACAGAAAGCTTTGAAGAATTTAAACATTTATTTAATTAAATATGTACTTAAAAATTGCATATGTAATTCTTACCTAAAAATACAATATCTTCGACTTGAACACGTCCAGTACGTCCAATCTCCATAGCTCGATGTGTCATCTCGGTTATGTATTCGATAACCAAATCTTCCAACAAGTCGACACTTTCTGTGTAAGGATTCTGATCCTCGCAGAAGCCATACATCATACAGCGCAGCTCCTTGGAGAAGAGACGTATCCTTCCACCGGGCAGAGTCCCGCCAATTGGAATCTCTGTCTCTTCATCCTCGAACTATCAAAGCAGCAAGGTATAAGTACATAGTAAGAAAAAAGATTGTGACAGTCACATTTCAGTAATTATTTGTAAGATTTTATTGTCTACTGTATAAAATTAAATTTCTAACCAGATTTCTTTTTGAAAAAAGGTATATTTCTTTAATTTAATTACTTCTTTTATAATTAACGTTTCTATTTACATATAAATTATACTCCGAAAAAACAAATGTATACACACTGCACACATACACATTCAAGTAAATTTGAAGGAAATTTTTGAGGTGCTCAGATTTATTTACATTCACATGATATAATGGAACTTAAATTTATGTAGGAAGAAAAATAAAAGTAAATATCTAACCTGCTCAAAATTTTCTTCAGTTGACATCGTTTTGGAGGCTAGTCTTAAATTCTTCTGACGGTTTTAGCTGATTATCCTCTTTGTATCTCTCTTCACGTATTCCGTATCTACGCGTGCACAAAATCTATCAACACAACAGCAGAGTTTTGTCACATTTTGTTTCTCAATGTTGTTAAAGTTTCCTTACCTAATATCCCACTTTGGGTGCGTTCCTTTTGAGCGCTCACGCGCTGTAAGCATCATTCTATCTTCGTTGCACATTGAATATCAAACGAAGATAGAGCGATGCTTACAGCGAGTGAGCGCCCAAAAGGAACGCACCCTTAGCTGATTATCCTCTTTGTATCTCTCTTCACGTATTCCGTATCTACGCGTGCACAAAATCTATCAACACAACAGCAGAGTTTTGTCACATTTTGTTTCTCAATGTTGTTAAAGTTTCCTTACCTAATATCCCACTTTGGGTGCGTTCCTTTTGGGCGCTCACGCGCTGTAAGCATCATTCTATCTTCGTTGCACATTGAATATCAAACGAAGATAGAGCGATGCTTACAGCGCGTGAGCGCCCAAAAGGAACGCACCCTTAGCTGATTATCCTCTTTGTATCTCTCTTCACGTATTCCGTATCTACGCGTGCACAAAATCTGTCAACACAACAGCAGAAAGATTGTATCAGATAAGAACCGACTGTTTTGTCACATTTTGTTTCTCAATGTTGTTAAAGTTTCCTTACCTAATATCCCACTTTGTCTGCCCTGCCGTCTCTATAAGCCGTGTATATTGAACTATATATCCATGTTGTGTGTGTTGCCACGAATATTTCCCCAGTAGATAACACGTTAACATCGTTTGCGATCGCGACAAGCAAAGCGAGAAACGCCAAACGCGCGATCGGTCTCTTCAATCACTCAATGAATTATTAATTTCCACACTTAACGAGAAATTCAAGTTATTTATTGAGGCATTTTCCCGCGCGATTCACTTATTCGGAGTAGAAATCGAGACGAAAGTGAGAGACGCGAATTTCGAGGTTAGGTTAGGTTATCGTCTCCCGCGACACGCTGTGCAACGATTCGATTAAAGATTCCGGATGTATCGCGCTTCGAAACATTTATTTCTCACGTAAAATTCACTCACCGATCACGGAGCACTGCGGGAGACCCGCTAAATCACAGCCGGGAGGGTGACACGTGACACGTACGGCCTACGTCCAGCACGGCGCTCGGCGTTTATCTCGCCCAGCGACGGAATTCCACTCGTTTCACTCGACACAAGAAGGAACGGAATATTCGGCGTACGTTCACTTTGCGACATCCCGTAACCGGATTTCTTTTCGTTTGCGAGAAAGAAATTACACGAGCGCGACAACGTTTACTTGCCGGCCGCGCGCCGCGCCGCCGCTGCCTGCATGCTCCGCGCGGTAACGTCACGGCCTGCCCCCTACCCCTCCTATACGGCACGACGCGCGCGGCTGCGGCCGGTTCAAAAATACCGAAAACTTTTAACGAACAATTAAGAGATCAACGTATGCCGAATTTTTCGTTAACTTTCACAGGTTTAACTGGCTGTATTCTACGTTCTGTCTCGGTGGTGTCTGGTCGACGTAGCTGTCTCTCGAAACGCGAGTGTTATATATCGCGAACAATTATAGTGATCATTAGCCTGGCGATTAATTAACTCCCTCATACTACGTTTACGCAAGCGTTACTTCTGTAGTAACTTACGATATATCATTCGTTTACGCGGAGTAAATTATCGTAATAAGTTACTACAAAATCTCGTTTACGCGAAGGAATTATGACACACGAAATTCACGAAAAAGGCCGGTATGGCCCTTCTCTCAGGTTTCTCTCTGACACTGCACTGAGAATAATAATACTAATAATAATACTGTAATAATTATCTCTTGAATTTTTTATTTAAATTATCTTTTTAATAATGTATATCTTGTAACTGAATTTCCTTGGATATAAATATAAATTTCTTTTAACTTTATTTAAAAGCTTTACATTCTATAAAATATACGTTCTTTGTGTATCTTACATAAAATCTTCAGATCTTTAATTGTGAATTATAGTCCCAAGCTAATAATGGACTCGTTATACAACAAACAAATTGTTTCGAATATGTGAAAATCTACAATCGTTTCGAATATCGTTCGAAATAAATTTTTAAAAATCTTACTCGAAAATTTTTGAAAGATGAATTTAGATGCCCATTAATAACTTAAGTAAAACCGGTATTAGATATTTCTCCTGTAAAATTAATTTAACAATTGTCCAAGAGCTAAAATTTACACCTGTGGGATACTCGTACGTATTCGCAGGCCATGCATATCTTTGATTTCTTCCTTGAGAACCTGTAACAACACAGATATTGATTACAACATAATACATATATTTGACTGATTATAACATGTCTTATCATAGCTTTTCTAGGAAGAAATTATATCAAGCTTTACCTCGTTAATAATTCGATGCTGTTTTACCGTATTCAGTCCTTTGAACTCTGGAGCAACAACGTTTATGTCAAACATAGCACCGCATCCTCCTAGGATACAATTGTAATTATGTCAATCATTAAATATATTCTTCAAGAACTTTTTCTCTCCTCATAAAGAGTACCCATAAATCATTTTTACCTGATACGTCGGTAACTTCAATCAGCTGAGCTTGTGGAAACCTGTTCCTCAAGATGGATATCATTTTCTGCTCGGCGTGCTTACCCGCAAGCACGCCACTGGATCCGTTCCATAGCCAAGATAGCAGCTTATATATAACTTATATATAACCGTGGTGGCCTGTCAGTCCAATACATTTTCCGAAAATAATCTTTACAAGAGTCAATTTTTATAAAATATTAAATTACTACTTTTCTTCTATTATTTCTAAATCACGGCGAAATAAAACAACTCGAGAATAAACAAAAAAATTTATTTTTAAACAAAATAAAAAATAATATTTACCGCAAAGTTGTTCCGCTGGCGCCCGATGCCTCTCCCAGGCCTTCTCCTTTTCTCAAGCTATCCTCTCGAGCTGTCAGCTCTCTCGATGCGACACTTTTTGCATCGTTTTCTTCTGAAGCATATAAATAAATGATTTAATATTAAATAATTTTTACGCACATCAAACTTCTTATTCATTATTTAATTAAATATTTATTTAAATAATTATACATTTTCCGAAAAAGATATTTACAAGGCTAAACTTTTATAAAATTTCACAAAGTACTTCTCTCTAATAATTTTTAAATCATGATGAAATAAAACAACTCAGCAATAAAAGGAAAAGAACTAGTTTTACACAACATAAAAAATAATATTTACTGTAAAGTTGGTGCGTTGGCGCCCGATGCCTCTCCCAGGCCTCCTCCTCCTCTCAGGCTATCCTCTCAGGGTGTCAGCTTGAATTCCATCGATCCAACGATGCGACTTTTCGCGTCATTATTCTCTAAAACATACCTATAAATAAACGATTAAATAATTCTTACACGCATCAAACTTCTTATTCATCATTCAATTAAATATTTATTTAAATAATTATACATTTATTGAAAAAGATCTTTAGAATACTGAACGTTTATAAAAATTCAAATTACGTTTTTTTTTAATTATTATTTCTAAATCGTAAAATATGGTAAAAAAATAAAACAACGCAAGAATAAAAGAATGACAAAAAATTACTATTACTACACAAAATAAAAAATAACATTTACTGTAAAGTTGGTATGCTGGCGTCCGATGCCTCTCCCAGGCCTCCTCCTCCTCTCAGGCTGTCCTCTCAGGTTGTTAGCTTGGAGTTCCTCGATGCAACGATGCGACTTTCCTCGTCGTTATTTTCTAAAGCATATAAATAAACAATTAAATAATTCTTACACGCAACAAACTTCTTATTCATCATTCAAAATTAAGTATTAATTTAAATAATTATACATTTATTGAAAAAGATCTATATAAGACTGAACGTTCATAAAAATTTAAATTACTTTTTTTTATTATTACCTCTAAATTGTAAAATATGGTAAAAAAAATAAAACAACGCAAGAATAAAGAAATTAAAAAGAATTACTATTACACAAAATAAAAAATAATATTTACTGTAAAGTTGGTATGCTCGCGCCTGATGCCTCTCCCAAGCCTCCTCCTCCTCTCAGGCTGTCCTCTTAGGTTGTTAGCTTGGAGCGTATTTTCGCGATGTTTCGTCGAGATATTCTTCTTCATTCATTTGTAACTATGTTTTTCAATAATTCTCTTTCTCAGGCATTATTTTTTTCCGTTTACCCTTTTTATATACATGGCCGTCTCTTCTTTTCTTTCTTGATTCTCTGTCTTCTTGTTTTATTCTTTTCTTCGGCCTTCGTTCTTCTTTCGTTTCGCTGTCTCCTCTATCGTGATGCTTCATCAACAGATTCCTCTTGATTCCTTTTCATGTCTTACTACGATCCTTCTTTTGGTGTTATCTTTTTTGCTTTATTTGTATCTTCCTAAACAAACTGTTCGTAAGTTAATCACCGCAATATCTATCTTCAATATTCGTTTCACTTTGGTCGTCCATTTACCATTTTTAAATGATCGTTCCTTCTTTTCTTTCTTTTGATCCTTCTTTGATAAACTTCTCTTTCCTTCACGCTTCATTTCTTCTTTGATCTTCATTCTTCTATCATTACATTGTTTCCACTATTGCGATGCTTCTTCGAAATATTCCACTTTATTCCTTTTTATTGATATCCTCTTGTAATCCTCTTTCTCCGTTATTTTTCCAATTCTTATTCGGTGTCTTCGGTCAACTTTTCGTAAATTCTCCGCTGCAATTTCTATCTTCAATATCTGTAATTCTATCTTTCTTTCACCTTGATTTTTTGTTTATTCTTAGCCGTTTTTTCTTCCCTTCCTTGATACTCTTTTGACAAGCTTCTCTATCTTTTTGTTCTATTCCTTTCTTCGGTCTTCTATCGTTGCGTTGTCTCCTCTATCGCGATCTTTTTTACATGACCGTTCCTTCTTTTCTTTTTTGATAAACTCTTTCCTTCTTCGATAAACTTGTCTTTCCTTCACGCTCCATTTTTTCTTTGGTCTTCATTCTTCTATCATTACATTGTCTCCACTATTGCGATGCTTCTTCGAGATATTCCACTTCATTCCTTTTTATTAATATCCTCTTGTAATCCTCTTTCTTCGTCGATATTTTTCCAATTTTTATTCGGTGTCTTCGATGAACTTTTCGTAAATCCTTCGCTGCAATTTTTATCTTCAATATCTATAATTCTGTCTTCTTTTCACCTTGATTTTTTGTTTATTTTTTTTACATGACCGTTTCTTTTTTCCTTCCTTGATACTCTTTTGATAAGCTTCTCTTTCTTCTTGTTCTATTCCTTTCTTCGGTCTTCTATCGTTGCGTTGTCTCCTTTATCGCGATCTTTTTTACATGACCGTAAGCAAGAAAAATCTCTTGTGGATCTATTCTCAATTTTATATTGTGGATCTATTCTCAATAATCGTAACATATTAACCACAGCAAGTTGTGTCGACAGGTATGTTACGCATTCTAAATCTATGTCAATACCGTATTAGTGAAATATAACTATAAAACTAGTTTCTTAATAAGTCAATTAAATGGACATAATATGTGAAACTAAGTATACATATTATACATATACATACTTATATATATGCTCTTTTTATCTCATTAGATTTAAAAACCTGGATAAGCTGAATAAGCTAAAAGCTCATGTCGGAACAAACTTCTTGAACGAATCAGGAGATGTTTATGACGTAGAAAGTGTTAGCATCCCCGAAGATTACGACATAATTCGATGGTATGTTATCGCCTTGGTTCACCTTAAAACTCCTATCAATTACAACGAGCTAGTGCAACCAATAAATCTTATGACAAGCGACGAGAATCTCGAGGGCAAGTCGTGCACGTTAACCGGATGGGGAACAACGGTAATATCGAACTTATGATATCGGAATTTTCTAGTTCAATGTCTAAAATAAGGCACTCTTTTCAAAGAGAAACTCATTATTTTCTTTTTATATATAATATAACAAATTGTAAGTAACAAGTGAGAAGATATGTAATAATTATTTACTGTTCGTCATTTTTTTCGAATGTCCAAATACGCATTTATACTTTTTAGAATGGTGATGGAACCTATGGAGAGCTTTCGAATAACTTGCAAGAAATTGAGTTGAGTGTTTATTCGCAGGAAAAGTGCGAGAGGCGGGGTGCAAAAAATATTCAATTGTGTACTTGGATAAGAGAAGGAGAAGAAGCGTGCGACGTAAACTGTCAATTATTAATATTATTAAACAAATTGATACATATATGTTTATTATGTTTTACAACACTGAAAAAATATTAAATAATATAAAAAATTACATTAATAGCATCTAATAATATGCCGATTTTAATTATAGCTTAATACTGAAATTATTATAGCAACAATTTGCAATAGTAAAAAATTTATTGTTATTTATAATATTAACATTTTGTTATTAATAATCGCATCTTTATTTCAGGGTAATCATTATGATACTGGAAGCCCTTTAGTAGCCAATGGAGTTCAAATTGGAATCGTCTGTTTCTTTTTTCCCTGCGCAATGGGACATCCAAACGTTCACACAAGAGTATCAAGTTCCACAAAATGGATCATTGCAAATTTAAAAAAATAAAAAAAAGATTGTTGGGGTAAAATTCTTTCGCTAGATGCGTTCTCACATCTCCACGTATTGAGATATAATGTTTATAGTTTCCATTTTTGTTACTGTTCACGAGCGCCAACTGTCGTCCTGCGCTTCTGCCTGTACCTACGTCACGCCGCTCACGCATATATTGTATCAGCTGTATAATTAAAACTACAGATATAATCATATTGACTGTTTTTATTATATCTCTGTTAAAAATATCAACAAAGACATTATTTTATTTATTAACATACCACTTTGTTTTCTATAATTTATAATTTAATTAATATATGTATTTTGAGCAAATTATTTCTGCAAAATTATATTACTTCTTGTTATAAGTATTTCCTGTTGCTTTTTCCATCAGTTAAATAAATTACCAATGCAAGTAACAAATCAATCGGTTTGATTTTTTTCTATGTAAAAGCTAATATTCTTGTTTGTTAGCTTACGATAAACAATATCATATTAATTAGTTAGCGCAAAATTCATAAGTGTACGTAATATTGTTATAAGTTATACCTAATAATTCAATACAAAAATAAATTCTGCAGTTTTCTCAAATTTTAACATTAAAAAATGTAGTATTGTATACTATGTATTTATCAATAAAGTAACAATTTTCATAACATGATAGACTATTATAATGTTGTAATTTATGTCACTAAAGGCTAAGAAACTAAAATTCGTGTCACAAATCTGATTTGCAGCTTATTCTGTTCTTTTTTTTGTATTTTCTTATATGTTACCCAATCACTTATATTATTAGTAGAAAAGATCGATGCCCTGATCATTAAGTTCCAAAATTAAGAATCTCCGAAGAAATTTGGAAGTCACTTCTGGTAGCGGATTCACCATCAATCAGTAGATATACCATTTTTACTGCCGCTCAATGTATAATAAAGTATAATACGTACTTCGAACTTGTTTTATGTTATTTATACATATAAATAAAATAAAATTCTTTTTGTAACACCAAAAAAAAGATGTTTAACCCCGGCTAGCACTTAGTTTCGAGTCCTTAATTCGCCACACACCGGTACGTGAGATTGTTCGACTTCGTCGCACTGTCATTTTCATTCTAATTAATAACTTTAAGCTTATACTGTAGAAATTGGAAATACAGACTCTGAATAAGATGTTTATGATAATATCAGGTCAAGAAAATGATTTGAATTTAAACTAAACTTATTATAAAAAAATTAAGAAATTATGTAAAAATTAGAAAACCGAAAAACGTTCAGCGGTCCACACTGAACCGGAGTGTAGCGAGCTAGGATTAAAACTATCTGAAAAGCGAAAAGTAATCGACCAATACTTTATATGTCTCTTTAACAGCTATACGAAAGGAAATCTGGCACTCTGAGAGGTTTAACTATTCACGTTGATGCAAAGCTGAGACTAACACCGTTTACAGAGTAAAACTAACCACTTTCACCGTAATTTAGATTTTTTTCAATTAAACATCAGCTTACTTATTGTGTCAATTTTTATCGAATTCACTACATATGTAAATTACATACGTCCCCCCCTCCCAAACCACTTGCAACTACCAACGGTGTTCCCGCTGGTTCTACCTGCACCTTATATCCGGATGGAGAAAAATCTCGGTAAGCACCAAACAATAATTATTTTATACAATGAAAGCGGCTTCATCTTTATCTATTATTTATCAAATTTTAAAGTTTAGTAAAATATGAAAGTTCTTGTTTCAAAATTATATTCCTTTGAACCAATAATAAGAAATAATTATTCTATTTCTGTGTTATGAGGACAGTTTTCAGAGTAGCGTTTGTTAGCAACAAGTATGGGCGAAAGAAGATATAAAAAAAATTCAGAGAGCTGTAGAAGAACACAGAATTTGAAAAGACAGAATTAGAACCGTCTTGGATTGAATAAAAGAAAGCGACAAGGGCAACTCAGAAGAATGAAATAATTATAAAGAGAAAGAGAATGGGAGAAAAAAATATGGTGGAATAGAAAAATGCCTAGACAGAAAAAAAGAATTAAGGAAAATACTCAGAAAAGCATAAGTTCTAAAAAAATAATAAAGTCAGCGGAAAAAGATATTATATCAGCGGAGATGAAAAGCCAGATAAGAAGGTTAAAAAAGAAAAAGACAGATTAGATGGAGAAGGCGAAATAAAAAATAAGAAATAAAAATAGTTACACTGTATAGTCAGGTATTGTATAGTAAGGTACATTAATTCGTTGGGTCACAGTAACCTGAACTTACCGATCACTGGATCGATAATGATTAACACGGGCGCGGTATTCATCGAAATATTAAGAAATGTAAAAAGTTATATATTGATTACAAATGCGGTATGTCATACTCTTATACATATAAGCAGAATGTTATATGATATCTTGTACTCGTATGTAAGCAGAAAATTTATAAGATTAAACGAGATAATATTTTTCGGAATACTACGTTTTAAGATGAGATTGAAAGGGCGATATATGAAATCATTATTCAGTGTAAAAAATATATACTTCATTTTAATAGACTTATATAAAAGTTATATTCACAATATCTAACAACTCGATAGTTGCCGAAAGAACAAGATGTACCAAATCGTTGGTAGAAATAATAATATCGCATCTTTCTTCTAATTCTCACATAAGTATTAATTTAAAAATATACCATATAAATAGTTCAAATAAACTTAAAATCATATGTTAGTCGATATTCTAAAGAAACTATGACTTATTTGTTTAGTAATCTCACACAGCACCGAAATATTTCAGAAAGCTTTCAAAAAACTGTCAATGAAATATGAAACCTTTCAAAAAAACGTTTTAAACATGTTTCAGATATGTTTCAGAAAGCTAAAATGTCCGCCAAGCTGAGATTTCAGAAATGTTTTTGAAATTTCAGAAATAATTTCTGAAATAATTCTGAAATTCTTCAGAAATATTTCTGAAATGCTTAAGAAATATCTTTGAAATGCTTAAGAAATACCTCTAAAATGCCTAAGAAATATCTCTGAAATGCTTCAGAAATATCTCTAAAATGCTTCAGAAATCTCTGAAATGCTTCGAAAATATCTCTGAAATGTTTAAAAAATATATGGAAAATATTTCAGATACTTTTTCTCATATCAAATTGTTTCGGATCACCCTGTATAGGGTCATCCGGAACAATTTCCTGTCCTTTATAAAATATATTCTTGATCATAGTCATGATTTTGCTTCGCCGAAGGCCTGCTTATATTAGATCCCAACTGAAATTTACTTGCGAGTTAGTCTTACCATTATGCGCCGCCTAGCGGTGTTGTTGCATATTTCTCTGAAATGTTTCGTAATATTTCATTGAAAAGGGTCATAAATGATTTCGATGAAACGTTTCAGAAATACTTCTGAATAATTAGCAAAAGAATTATGTTCGGCCCAACTGGCAAATTTTATTGTTCACAAAACGCTACGTTTCGACTGCAGATTTCGGTCCTTTTCAAGCGTATAAAAACTCATAAATATTGTTAGTCAGACATAATGCCCAATTATGATATGTTCGTAGAGATGTAAAGATTGCAAACGTATATTGGGCAGACAAAAAGACATTTGTGCACACGTCTCAAAGAACACCAGAACGATATCAGAAAACCGGCGAGCAAGCATTCTGTAGTGAGTGCGAGCATCGAACATCCTATAGGCATGATTTCGATTGGGGGAAGCCAGAAATAATACATAAGGAGAGACAGATTAGAAAAAGGGAATTAGCGGAGATGTTTTTTATTAAAAAATTTGATGACACCATATTAATTTACAAAAGGACACGGAGAATCTTGACGTTCTCTTACGAACATATTATAAAAGATCTCCTTCTTCACTGTTTCCCTCTCCACGCTCTGGCTTTTAATATTGACGTCATTAGTTTGTTTATTACTTGTCTGTTTTCGTCAGTTAAAATGTTACCACCGCACGGCTCTTACATGCCCTTCGACATAAATGAATAACAAAAATGCCGTTTAAATTGTATTTTACTTCTGTGAATTTAACGCACAAATATGTAAGTTTTGATTTATATAATTATTTTTGGACTTATACTTATATTGTTGCGTGCCACAATTTTTGATGTTTAGTTTTTAGATTCGGCGTAGTTTGGACATTATGTCTGACTAATAATTAATATTTGTGAGTTTCTATACGCTTGAAAAGGACCGAAATCTGCGGTTGAAACGTAGCGTTTTGTGAACAATAAAATTTGCCAGTTGTGTCGAACATAATTCTTTTGCTAATTGTTAATTATTTACTGGCGATTCAAGTTTTTACTTCTCCGTTTTTACTTCTGAATAATTTCAATGATACATTTTAATATTATTTTCCAAGTTATTTTTCGGAAAGCTTTTAATAATACGTATTTTAGACATTACGTACGAAATATTTCTCTGAAATGTTTCGTAATATTTCAGAAATATTTCAGTAAAAAGGGTTATAAATGATTTCAATGAAACGTTTCAGAAATACTTCTAAATAATTTCAATGTTACATTTCAATATTATTGTCCAAGTTATCTTTCGGAAAGCTTTCAATGATACGTATTTTAGACATTACGTACAAAATATTTCTCTGAAATGTTTCGTAATATTTCAGAAATATTTCAGTGAAAAGGGTCATAAATGATTTCGATGAAACGTTTCAGAAATACTTCTGAATGATTTTAATGTTACATTTCAATATTAATTTCCAAGTTATCTTTTGGAAAGTTTTCAATGATATATTAATTTGATAAAACGTTTCAGAAATATGTCTGAATGATTTCAATTTTACATTTCAATATTAATTTTCAAGTTATCTTTTGGAAAGCTTTCTGAAACAAGTTTTGCTGTGTGGGATGTCACTTAGATTTTAATGATAACTCTATTTCCGCGCCGCCTGGGGATTTGCGCTGTCCTTAACACAAACCCGACCAACTAAGGACTAGCTGGCACAACCATATGGGCCATGACACAGGAGAAGCTGGAGAAGGCAAAGGTCTCTCTGGCAAAGACTGGTTTCTTTGCAATGCGAATCCCACTCGGTTGTTCTCCATGTCAAACTTGGTGTAGTACCGACCAACAAATACAACGCCCAAAATCCACTTTGCACCATTAATCGGATTAACACCTTGGAAGGCGGGAATGCAAACATCTATTTTGCCTCCTGTAATCTATAACACATTAAATATGGCATGACATTTTTATTCTAGAAACAATTTAAACCTTTATATAATAATATTCTTTACCTTCAAGATATAATCTTGACCAGTGAGTTGAAACGTCTTACCACCTATGATGAAATTGATATCGGGCAATTTAGAAATTTCGTCGCACTCCACCTTTAAACAAAGGTCAATGTTAGTAATCCATATTAATAATCTGTAATTTATCCCAAACATTTATTAATTTATTTCAATAATTTATTTAAGATAATTGTGAAAGCTGCCATTAACGAAAAGGATCTATTATTTACTGTTCCATTATTAACGCCGATCTCTCTGTTAATAACAGAGATATCTAATGGTGGTCCACCTATCATAGAAGCACCCGTGTCGACGATAGCTTGACAACCTTCCGAGCAAAATATGTAATTTTTTACTTGAATCCTACAGTGGGATAGCATTATACCAATTAGCTGACATATAATCCGTGGTTGACACGTATAATTTAAAATATTTAGAAAAAAACTACATACTTATTCATAGTAATTTGCCAGTATTTTTTTTCAGTAACATTAACATACGTAAACTCGTCCTCGTAATGGGAAGGATCGGTGCCACCCAATATCAGTTCACCGCCGATCACGTCCGTGTGATTTCTGTATAGATTGTATATTATTTACATTGTTTATACATTTGCATTTTATATTGCATGGAAAGACAAAGTATGTAATTTAAAAAATAGTATTAAACACACGTGAGGCACACGAAAAGATACATACCGATTTAGATAGAAGCTAAAAATTGGTCGGGACACCACGTGTTTATCAATCATGTTTTTGAAGACTGTAGGAGGCGCAAACTGAGATAAGGCTGGATAACCCATCCCTAGAACGCCGTCGCATTGTGCAAAATCCCAAAAACTTGTCATGAAATCGTGCGCTACTCCGAATGTCTGGTTTGAAACCTTAAGGCCAGCAATCTGCGAAACGTAAATATTATTAATAAAGTATAATTGCGTTTTTTTCGGAATAACAGCAACACGTGTTCCTTAGAAATCTTTCATAGATTATGACTATAATTACAATTAAGTCGGACTATTTATTTGACAATGACTTACAATTACTACATCAATAGATAAGGTCTGCCACATACGGCCACCTTTGTAATTATGATAAAAGCCATCAATCTGTGATATATATGTGGTGGAGTTTGTATGATCATACTTATTATGGTTCACTGCAAAAAGTAATAAATATAATTAAATCAGTTAATATTGAAAAGTCTAGAAATATAAAAATTTCCCTTTATTAATCTAAATATATAACTAACAGTAGTTAAATCATCAAATATATTCAGTTAAATCATGAAATATATTTATGTTTATATTTTTGGCTTTAACATGTGAGCTGTTTTGTATAAAAAATTATTTGTATCTTTAAAGTAAGTGTGCTAAATAATGTAAATAAAAGAGTATGTAAGTATGGAACTTAGCTACATAATATTTACTTTACCACTGATTCGAATCTTTGAAACGGTTGCTTTAAAGACTTTATAACTTAAATTGAAATGTATAAATGAAATAGATACAATTCTACAGCATTATTCTTATCTTATATTTTTACTTGATATCAATCATTAAACGAGAAAAAAATAATTAAGATTATTTTAATACTTAAAACATTAATTTTTTTTAATACAAATGTACATATAAAAATAATAAAATATCGGAGAGGTAGCGATGTTATGATATACTTACAGCAAGCAAGTTGGCTGACGTTGCAGATTTTGGATAGTACCCAGAGATCCGAAGATCCAGTGTCAAAAAGTACATTAAACTTTTGCGGTGGCGTACCAATTTCGATAGTAGCGTAGTATTGAATATTTCTCCACTTAATCAGAGATTCGTTTGCCGTATCCGAACGGAGTCGTGCCATATAGTTTCCGTCAAAAATTTTTCATCGGTGAATGTCTTGTATAACGGAATTCTTGAAGCAACATAAAAAAATTTCCATTATATTATATGCGTATATGTATCGCATAAACGCGAATGTATGTACATACATATATCGTACAACATAAATACGAATTTTAAATAAATTATTTGATTATTTTCGAGCACTTCTTATTTAAAAACTATTAAAGCCTCAACATGGTGACATTAAAAAATAAATGTTACCTGCATATATTTACGCATTAGAATGTAGTTAGGTATTTTAAATGCGAATTCCTCTTTTCTTGATGCTAATCTTATTTAAAATAAGGATTTTGAAAAAATCCGCAAAGCATCTCTTGTAATTAGTTTGCTCACTTTATTACGGCTTTCAAAATGCGTTTTTCTTACAGATTTGATACAATTAGAAATAAATGCTACCTACATATATTTACGCATTAAAATGTATATAGTTAAGTAATTTAAGTGAGATTGGTTGTCATCATGAAAAGAGGATATCACACGACGCTATATAATCTCACTTAATATAAGATTTTCGAAGGAATCCTCAAAACATCTCTTGTAATTAGTTTGCTCACTTTATTCCGACTTTTAAAATGCGTTTGTCTTACAGATTTGATACAATTATGGTTTTGAAATTGATTTGATAATTATTTATTGCGAATTCTGCGGCGATTCTAAGTAGTTGGAAGCGCGATCTCTATACGGTATTATAATTCATCGTGTCGATATAAATGTGGATCGTTTTTGTATATAACATTATATGTACTCACTTATACACCTCCGCGTTGATTGACGCGAAGATGATTACCGTGATTACCGTCATCGTCACAAAGAGCCGATACATGATGTTTCCTGAATTTCTCGGCGACTGCAAAATTTTTTTAGGACCGTTAGAACTGCGAGTCAATTCACAACCGGCACCAACAGACAATTTTGTATGGCGTTTTCTGCGAATCGACTATCGAGAAAGCCTTTACGGCGGGGCGGTCGTCGCAGGACTGATGGGACACTGAGCCTGTTCGCTCGTTGCCGGGCCGCGATGCTTTTAAACAAATAAACTACCAAACAGAAGACTTAGCTTTCGTCGCGAAGCGGGCATGAAAATATTTACGCGACCAATATCGAAGGATGATCGATCTGTTGCTATGCCGCATTACTTATACTATAGTTCCTACAGTTTCCTACTGTTTCTTTGGAACAGGCAGTCAAATTGCTAAGCGTTATTCCCTTGTATACAAATGTGCGTATATGTCCTTATGCTTATAAGAAGGTGATGGCAGGAGGGCAGAAAATCAAGCGAAGCGTTCCAAAGCTTTGTGTTCGAAATTCGGCAATTGGCCAATGCGATTGGTCAGTTGCCGAAAATTTAAGAATTTTATCAATATAAAGAATTGATTAAATTTAACAATTTTATCAACATAAAGAATTTGTCAAATTTATTAAGAACTTTATCAACATAAAGAATTTTGTCAGTTTCCAAAAATTTTCTCAATTATCAAGAATATTTTACATTTCCAAGAATTTCTCGAATTTCTAAGAATTCGGGCTTTCAAATCCGGCTTGGTACAATTGTTGTATTTATTGAAGTATTTCAAGATCACAAATCGCGAATTTTGCGGCGATTCCAAGAAGTTGGAAGCGCGATCGTGTCGATATAAATGGAGGAGTGTTTGTACATACATAGTATATATATATACTCACCTATATATGCAACTCCGCGTCGATTAACACGAAGTTGATTACCACGATTGCAACAGAGACTCGATATATATTTCCCGAATATTTCGAACTAAAGCTACAAAAATCAAGAAGGTTTTAGAAGCGTTATAATTAGATTTAAGAATCAGACAATCATAAAGAGTGTGACGATCATAAAAGAAACAAAAAGCTGGAATAAACGGATAAAATTTCGAAAATGTTAGCTTGGAATTAAGAAAACAATTTTACGTAAGATTTACTTAAAGCCTTTCTTTTACAAATCTCTTGCAAAAATATAATAAAATGTTGCATAAATTGCATAACGCAAGATGTTTAGCTATATTATTATTTATATAGTGTGATATTTTCTCTTAATATTGTAAACACGTCGGCTTGTAATTATATAAAACGTTTGCAAACGTGTATTGCAAGAAAATTTTATCGTTGTTACACATTATGTGTCAAAATTACTCGATAATCAGTTGTATCATATTATTGTCCGTCGAAGATTTTCCAACGGTGTATATGTCCTGTATAACGGAATTCTTGAAACAACATGAAGAATATTCCATTATGTTATACGCATATATGTATCATATAAACAAGAATGTACAAATATCATACAACATAATTACGAATTTCGGATAATTTATTTGATCATTTTCAAGCACTTCTTGTTTAAAAACTATTAAAGCTACATTTTGGTATTAAGAACTAAATGTTACCTGCATTTATACATATATTTACGCATTAGAATATAATTTAGGTACTTTAAATGCAAATTGCTCTGTACACAACGCTGATTTCACTTACGATAAGAGAAAGGGATCCTTAAAGCATCTCTCTAATAGCGATAAATATAAAATACGGTATTTAAATATATATTGAATCGCAAATTCTAATCTTTATTAAGCTCATATTTTCTTCTTTACTCATATTTTCTTTTACTGGACTAATATTTTATTGTTTTTTTTTATTAATCTTTTTTTCATCGCGTTAACTAAATATTTTTTTAATTTTCAGAGTATCTCGGGCAGCATTCCCGCGATTTCGCGTCCATGTAAATTATAAAATAATCTAAAAGTATCTTTTTTTTCGTGTTTTCCGATAAAATGTAAAATATTATCAAAAATTTCAGCACAAATAGTTTATGTACATCAAAGATAATATTCTATATATTTTTTTTCTCAGAAATCTGTAATTTATTATTAAAATATAACTATTCTTTTACATAACAACAGTCGTTAGGTCCTTCTTACAGATTTTAATTACTCAAGTTTCATTTTTTTTTTATGATTTATTTGTCGTCTGATTTGTTTACGCCACCCGATTTTCAGTGAGCCGCGGCATCACTGATTCTTGGCAGTAGATTCTCTCTTGGAACTTTTCGAACAATAGCAGCTTCCATTATCTATTTTAAATTATAGAATTTAAATTAGAAAAATTAAACGACAGGAAGAGGGAAAAGTAGATCTTCGCCTTTTACAAATAAAAATTATATTTGGGAATCAGAGATCGCTATTGTTCTCCATGGATTACATTTATACAATGTGTTACATCGTGGCGATTTTTTAAAATTGCTGAAATTTAAATTGTGTAGAAAAAAATAAGAACAACTTTTTCTCGCGACAATGTCTATCAGCGCAAGGATAGCAACACATAAAACTCGTGAGAACGATATTTGCTACCGCAATACCTTCTTCAAAATATTATTATACAAACACGCATGATCGCAATGAATTCATTATTCGACGCGCTGGAACATAATGATGAGAACGGACATAATTTCACGATGCACGATGGCACTTGATGAGTCAGTTCTCCTATAATTCTTGTTGTCTTTACATGAAATCGTAAATGGAACATTTAAAGAGGGAACAGAAATGAGAAAAAGAAAAATTACAACTGGAACGTGCATATATATAAAAAGCAGGTATATGTACATTGGCTTGCACAGAACATCACGAGATACAATCCAGGTCGGAAATTTAAATTCGAAGCACGTACATGCTACCTTCGATCACGTAATGTTACAAAATAATACAGTCGATTTCGGTAAATGTTTTGATGCATGATCTATGGATAAATGTGTACATACGTGTATGTCGGTATGTGTGTAATTACAAACGTCGTTTTTTTTTGCGATAAATTCTCAGTCGAGATTTGTTCAGACACTCGTGCGAAATAAATACTTATTTTTGAGAATTTCTATCTTCACAACCTATGCGAAAAATACTGTTTTTGATGTGAATAATGATCTGACAGAATTCCAACACACCACCCATTTTCGTACTTTTCCAAAAGTATACGATGTACCTTTGCAACCTGTTACATAACGTTGAATAAAGGAAAGAAAAAAATAAAATAATAAAGTATTAACATTTTTATGAAATATTTAATGTACGAAACAGATAATAAGGTTTAGGAAACTGTTTCTATCATTATTCTACATTATTTCTGTGCAAAGTTTCGAGGTGAGATTAATAAGAATTTAATGCAAAATAAATGAAGATATATTTACATATATATATATCTGTATATATGTATATACTTCTATAGTCAGACAATGTTATAATAGTCGTGTGCGTATGTGTATATACATCGCTCATTTGCTACAACAATGACATGACTCAGTAAAAAAAATTTTCCAAAAAATAAGTTTAAATGTTTCGAATTATTAAAATTTTTATTATACTTTTAAATGCGATTTTGGTGCAATAACTGATTGTAGAGGAACAAAATTATCTCTAGCTATATAATTAGCTCTTCATTCGGCGTATTGAATTTTCACCCTTCTTTTGCAAACAGTTCAAAAATGACAATTTTTGAGTTATGTCATTGTTGTGCAAATGAGCGACATATATATCTATATGTATGCATATATACACAGAAAAAAATGATGTTGTATATGTATAAACAGCATCAGTGTTAATTGAAGCAACTTCACTTTTTTCCGTGTATATATGCATGTATATGTAATTACAATATATATTATTATTATACATAATAATACATATTAATTATAACATATGTGTCTTATGTATATGTATGCGGCGCGTGAGTATACATTCCAAATTATTGAATGTCCTTTCAATGACAAATTTGGAGTCAATTTCGTAAATTAAACTTTAAGATGCTAAGTGAATAACAGAACTATATTTTTCAATTAGTTTAATGATGTTTAATAAGATCCAAGAACAAGTTTTAGTTACAGAGATACACAAAAGAATCATAAAACTGCAATAAAATAGCGCCACTTCCTCTCAATATTGTTTCAAAGAAAAAATCTAAATAAATTAGATTATTTGTTTTTAAAACGACATTCAGTGAAAAATACATAAACATATATCTACATGAACTACACGATAGAATAGATAAATATCTGCAATAAGAAAAATGAAAAGAATAATAAATCCAAGTTGCGAAGGAATCGTTCTTGTCAAAATTGCGTTTGGTCTTACGTCGGTAAAGGTAAGTGTTATCCGAATAGAAATTCTATGCTAGTCAGGTCCTTTCTATTGCATCATAAAGATGCATCTTGTAATGATGCCTATAGATTCTCTTGTGTAAAATAAATAATCACTGATCGTAGCATGTACTATTTATCATGGCTCTAATTCTTTGCAAGCGGTGTTCTTACGCGACGATAATCGAATTGCACTGAACAATAGTTTGCGGGTGAGCACAATGCTCTTTCACGTGTCCACAATTTCAGCTTTGACCTTCTTCTTCTCCTCCACCAACTTAACGTCCGTTACATGCAAATTGTGCTCGCTTTTAGCAGCGAACTTGATAACGGCTTGCGTAGATACTTGAGTCGTGTGTCGCAGGTCCAGGCGTTTTAGCGCCTTACATCTCGTCAGGTGATCAAGAGTCGTTTCGGTGAGCAATTTGCAGTTTGCTAAGTTCAGCGATCCCAGATTTGGCAGCGACGTCAGGTGCGCCACTCCGGAATCGGTGAGCCTGCCGATCGAGGAGAGGTCTAAGGTTTCAAGATCCAACAGATGCTGGACTATATATCTCACGCCTCGATCCGTAAGATCGCATCCAGCTAAAGACAGATTCTTGAGATGCTTCAATCGTGATGTTTTGTCAATAAGGCCAGGTCTTGAATCCGTTGGTGAGTCCAGGATTTCTTGTAAGACAGCGTCATTCAAAGAGGTAACATAATTCAGATTCAATTTTTCTAGAGGCGGACAGCTGCAACTCTTCAGAGCACGAACGCCGGCCCAAGTACAGCCCTGAAGGGACAACGTTCGTAACTGCGGCAATCTGCTCAGCAGCCAAGCTAATTGCATCTTATTGATGTTGGTCCAGTCCAGCGAAAGACACTCGGGTTGACGTCTGATGACAACCGTCAAATGTAAGGAACGGAGTTTATAGTGTGACAAGTTGAGTTTCTTCCACAGGCTGGAATCTATACTGTATCTTGCCCAGGTACGGCAAACCAAGGCACAATTAAGCAGATCCTTTATGTTAAGAAATCGAAATACCGCAAGCACCACTACCTTGTTGTACACCAAATTCTGCTCGTTCGATTCGCCGTCCGTTTCTTGGATAGGCGGCAGCGGCGCTGGCCTAACTACCACGTGCGGCCTCACCAAAGATCTGCTGCTCGAGGCAATCAATTGCATAGCTAATTGGGTACGCTGCTGCGTCATTCTCTGTTCACCTTCGGCTGGTTCCCCGGGCGAATCATTCCACGCCTGAAGAAAATAAAGCACGCGAAATGTATACAGCAACGCTCTATACAACGCGGCTTATCTGGAGATTCAACCACGCAAAAATTATTCCACTGCAGGGTTTTTTTAAAATAATTTCTATGTAAGAATTAATGTACCTCGTTGGGATCAAGTCTCGATCGTTTACTTGGTGTCATTGCCCGCTCGGAATCCGTGGTCGGTGCTGAGGAGACTGCGCTGGATACTGATAATTTTCGCGTGCGACCCCTTTGCTGACGCGGCCGATAATCCAAGTTTCGACCTTGCTCGCAACACTGTGGACACTCCCAACTATTTGGTAAATCATCATTGACGGTTACCTCCTTGGAGTTCAAACCTATACATTCTGGATGTACGATGTCGAAGCAGATTGAACACTCCATTAAAGTAGATGGTGTTGTGGGAAACGGTTTACCTGAAATTATTTAAATGTTCGACTTATGGGGAGAGAGTGACATAGCTTACACATATAGGTTTTAAATTATATAAAGACTTAAAATATATGTTTTAAAATGTTTTAATTTGTCAATATAAAATTATATTATAATATAATAATAATTTATAATAGTAAATAAAAAATTTGTAAAGTGAATAAAGGATTCAAGATATATGACCCAAAAAATTTATTTGAAAAAATTATAAAAACAAGTTATATTTAATTGGTTGCAAATTGTACATACCCGTCAATGGTGCAGGTGGTTGTTTCCAACCATCTAAATTACATACTTTACAGGATGACGTGACTGGAAGCATGGGCCTAAGACATTGACGCATGAGGCACGTTTGCTTAGCGCGCCCACTGCCTCCAAATTTGACCATATCTTGGCAAAACACACACTCCCGACAATCTTGTCTAGTGCAAGCCTCGCACTTTTTGCATCTGGTTCGTCTCCTGCGTGGAAACGCTCTTTCGGACTTGTCCAAGTGATGTCTTTTTACAAAACCTTTTCTCGTTACTCTCATGCGTTCCTGAAAAAGAAAACATAGCAAAAAGAAATTAGATAAGAAATATTAAAATATATTTTATACAAATACAAAAATGATGCTCTCCAGACACACAGTCAAATTAATAAAGTACACATAGAGGCAAGTAAAAGTTGGCGCCGACGTGAAGCGAAAGTAATATTATACAGAAAGGTACATTTCTTGAAAATACATATACATTATATTTTTACATGACACTGTGATTGGTTTATTTATTATACCTTATATTCATAAGTTTTCAAAGAGTTTACGTAATAATATTAAAAAGTTTAATCTTCACACTTTGTACGTTGACTCAAATAAATTCAATTTCTTGATCAAACCTTACAAGGCTAAATTACCGGATGATGCACCAAATGGTGTGTTGTACAAGATTTATTTTGATAAAATTATGATGCTTATATTGGTCAGACTAGCAGACAGTTTGGTATTCATATTAAAGAACATTAGTATCAACTTAGTAGGAATGTAAAAAATTACTCTATTGTTTCTCAACACAGATTGACAGGACACGAGTTTAATTGGGACAATATTAAAATTTTGGACAGAGAAATCTTCTATAAAACAGCATTTTTGAAATGTTCCATATAAAACGTTAAATTAACAGTATTAACCTATAAGAGAATACATTAAATACTCAGCAAAGAGAGATTTACGAATTATTGAGAGACTTTCACATATATGTATAATGTTGAACTTTAGCCTGTTTTTATGTTTTCACTTATATTATTTGTTTCTGTTTGCTTATATAACTAACTTATATACTTATAGTATGTATCTGTATACATTTTTTACTCATTAACTCATTAGATAAGACTGGTTTAGTCTGTAAGATGTTCTCTGTTCGATATATACCGAACCATACCGAATACTGATGCCAAAGAATTTCATAAATTGACTGGTAAGCAAGTTTCATATTCGTTTTAAGAACTTTTTACTTATTAATTTTGCTAGTCATTTATTTTAATTTTTCTTTTATAAGGCAGCAGACACTTTTGCGTTTTGGCGTCGGTATTCGTTTTTACCAATTTGACTATCGACTACCATACAATGACTATCTATTAATATCATTGCAAGTGCATTTCATTATTTTTTACACCGAGGAGAATCTAAACTTAAGACCGAAACGTTTGTTATGTAATTGTATTTTCAAGATATGTACCTTATTGTATAATATTACTTTTGCTTCACCATCGGTGCTGGCTTTTACTTGCCTTTGTGTTCTTTATCAAATTGATCAAATGTATTTGTTTCAATTTAAGGTAATGAATGATAAATACCCTATCAGCGATACTCAAAGGTGGTGGTGGTGGTAACACAGGATTGCCTGTCACAGCCGCTTCTGGACTATCATGTCTGTGCTTTTCCACCAAACATCGGACATCATGAATGAGAGCGACCGGATCGCGTATCAATTCCGGAACGTTTTTCTTCGTTGACGGCAATGAATGTAGATACATTACTATTGCTTTCAAACCATGTAACTCGTACGGCGTAATATGTACGTGCTCTTGCAGCTGTTGTGGGATTAAGTGCTGCCGCTGCGATTCGGATATATCCAAGTGACTTCTACGCAAGAGCACGTGCACGTATCTTTCGAGGACATACCTGCGGCAATACACGAATCTTTACAATATACAAAAAATAGCATGTATATATCGAATTTAATGGTATAAAATATATCGTGTTCATTCTTACCATAACATTTCTGTAAAGAATGGATATCGGAATTTCTGTGGTACTTTCGTATGCTCCTCCACTTGCGCCACTTTCAACTGCTTTTCTATACCGAAGCTATGAAGGAAATTTCCACCGAAGACCAAAGAGTCTTGAGGCGTATACACAGCGTGTATCCAACCGGTCGGTATAAAAAGAGTCATGCCAGCATTTAGGGTTATCCTGCCACATCTGTCTACCATATCACCAAAGAATACATCCGATTGTTTGCCACTCAGCACCCACTCCTGATAAAGAGTCAAGTTTTTCTCCGTGGGTGGGATCAACCAAAAGATTTTGCCACCACGCAAGATGTGATACCACACGCTCGTACCACCAAAGTCAACGTGAAAGTCAGTGTAACAACCCTTTACCGACATTAAACAATACTTCTGTACTTTCGGGTACATCATGTCCTCTAGGAGATTAGTAGACTCCACCTGAGCCTCCTTCAGATGCCTCGGCCACACTACGTCTACCCAATCTACTTGTCGCACTAGTGCAGGCGATTGTACGTAATTCTCTAACTTGGTATGGCTAAATTCTAATGAGATCACATTCAACAAGCGTTCCTTGTTGGGATCTTCGTAATACTTCTGCCACTCCTTCATAGTCATATCTTCATTCTTCTGAGTATTAACGTCCATAACGTCTAGCACTCTCTTAGAACCTATCAATAGAAATGCCGTTGTTAAACATCTATCGAGCAACATCTATCAATCTGTCAAGTTTTTCTCTCCCTACAAAAATCTAATACTTACCAACACAGGTTCTGACGTCGTTGACGGAGAAATTGGAGCTGGGCACTCGCAAGCCCAGCCCGGACTTCTCTCTGAACAGCAGCGGTATTTGCAAACCATGCTTCTGCAGGTAAGTCAGATTGAGGTCGGATCCGTTCATCTCGCGGAAAAGGCCGCTGAAATTGCTCAGGTCGTACTTCTCGCCCTCGATCTTCTCGTCGAGCGGGAAGGTCCTGCGGCCCTCGATCTCCTCGTCGCCTATGGTCCAGTCGTCCGTGTACAGCTTCCTAGTTCGCTCGCGCTGTAAGATGGCACACGCGGGATGAGGGACAACACGTGGAGACACGGATGCCGCTCGAGGCATCACTCGACGCGGCGGCGGCGATGCGAACGTCGGCGTCGACGTCGCCGGCAACGGCATCCGACGTCGTTGACTCCGGCGTCGACGCCGGCGTCGTCGCGCGCGCTCTTTGTTTACCAATTGGCGCCTCTTCGGGAGCGGAGCGGAGTCGTCGGCCATTGCGGACGTGCAGCCAGAAACGTATCACCGGAATCTCATCGGAATTGCACGATAGGCGTTACGAAAATGACAAGACGAGCTCGCGACCCACGTTAGCACGATCGTACGCGGCCTGTCTTGTATTCTACTACATGTTAGACGCGACGCGCCAGTGACGCCGCGAAAACACGTTCCTCGCCCGTGTGTAGCAGCGGAACAGCTACGCCATTTTCCTGCCGGTCAATGCTGCCAACTCTATACTCTCTATCTGTCCTCCCCCCCATCCCTACTCTCTACCAACCGCGCTGCGACAATTCTCTTGCTTGAGATATTCGAAAGCGCGCGTCGCCGCGCGTTTCGTGTTTCGCGCGTCGGATCTCGGAAAGAGAGCGCGGAAGCGGGAGAGGCCGGATGGAAATGTCGGAAAGAAATATAAATATAGTATGTATTGGCCCCGTGAAATATCGGCTCGCGACTAGGGTTGTTACTTATCTTAACAACTTCGAAGATTCATAGCTTCGAAGTTAACTTCGAAGAAAATGAGCGTCAACGCCGTCAACAAGGGTGAACGTGGTGGTTTAGCTTTGACGCTTAGCGTCAAAGAAATGAAGTTGAATTTGTTTAAATCGTCCCAGTACGCAATCAAACATACACTTCGAAATACGTAAAATATTAATTATTTTCTAGTAATATCTTCAAGTAATAATAATTATTTTATGGATACATATATATAAATAAAAAATAATTGGTGTTTTCCATTTACATCAAAACTCAGATAATTCTCACTTGTGACGTCGTTCTATCCTTTTTGACAATTAATTAATAATAAAGACAGAGTGACATCACAAGTGAGAATTATCTGAGTTTTGATGTAATTAAATGGAAAGCAACTATTATTTCTGAAGATTTTTGCTTACTGAAAATAAGCGTCGAGCGTCAACGTGAAAAGGCGCCGTCTTTGAAGCTTGAAGCTTTTGAAGTTCGAAGTTGATTTCGGAAATAATTATTTGCGACATAAGCGGCATAATTGCAACATTCCTAGCATTACGGACACAAGGGGAACAATTAATTCCGTAAATGGGGACTTCATTTTGAGAGTTATGAGTTTGATTCTTTCCTCGCCGGCTTTTCCCTTGTCTTTTCAATTCCTTTTGCTCATTTTTTACAGGCAGGGGAGAACGATACATCGCCGCGGGAAGATATTCGACTATATACGTGCCGTTCGACGTAATAGCGCCGAAATGGGCAGCAAAGAAATTAAACGGCTCGACCGCTCGAATACATATATTCCGTCGTTTCGCGCCGGCGGATTCGGAGTCGCGCCTGCGCCGCTTGCGCGCAGGGCCGCCATATTGTTCGCGTCGCGTCGCGTTCGATTGCCGCTGGGACGTAGCGGCTCCGCGATTTCTGTGCGATTTTCGCGATTATTTTCTCTTTTCGGGAGCGAGTGCCGCGTGTGGACTCGTGTCGATGGATGCCGAACGATATCGGACGATCGTCGCGTCGCGTAATCGCCCGCGCTTCTCGCGTACGAGTATTCCGAGTGCGACGAGCCTCCGCGACGAGCGGATCGACCGGACGGAGCTTGGCGCCAACAACTTTATTCCGGACAGCGGTGAGTCAATGTGCAATGCTATTTCTGTTATATTGCTTCTGTTACGAATCTTAACATCGCTGTTGAAGGAATATTTTAAGCGCAACGAGGAGCGGCAGCGGAGTTGTTTCTCGCGCCGCCTCTCTCCGATATTTGCAAATGAAATAAAATATATTTGCGTGTATTTTGTTCGCGTAATTAGAGCGTGCGCGCGCGCGCGCGCGCATGATTATTAATTTCCCGGCTCGATCGTGTTGCGAATTAATTCTCGAGCACAGCGGGCTTATTTGACGAAGACGAAGTTTGTTCTTTGTAGCTGAACTGACACTGCGCTAGTTCAGAGTTTTTTTTTCCTTTCAATATGAAGTAAACCTACAATCGCTTGCTTCTGCGTGGAAGAGAGAGGATCGGAAAGACAGTGTGTGAAAGAGAGAGAATCTTTCATAATTCCTGTCATTTGTCGAGGATTAGGTGCATGTATGTATGTACAGCAGGAATGCCTGGACATAAAATACATATATACATATGCATATATGTCATACACTTATCAAAATGTCCAGGCATTCTTGCCGGTCAGTATACATACATATACATGCATGCATAAATTTTGTGGAGTACCGGAGCGTTTACGAATTAATTGACGCGCGGTCGCATTTTTTTTTTTTTTCCTCAAACTACTCGTCGGGCAAATATAAATTATTTCGCTTCGACGCGCGTGGACGGAGTCACGTATACCACGCGGTTGAGTTGACCTTCAGAAGGTGTCGTTTGATCAATTGCGAACTGCGTGTCCGGCGACTCCGGCAGCAGCAGCGCCACTTGGGGCAACTCGGTCCGACGACGACGCTTCAAAATTAAAGAATGGCGACGACCATGGAGATCGACGATGACGAGTGTGATCTGCCGACTTCCAGCACCGGGAAAGGCGAGAAGAAGCGTTTCGAGGTGAAGAAGGTAAGGGTCGATACGTGCGTGCGAATCCACGAGTGATCGAGTGCGCTCGCGGTCGCCGCGCGGCGTGCAAGCGTGATTTCTAACCTTGTTTACGCTTTGTCACTCCGCTCGGCTCCGCGGTGTGCTCGTGTGATTTGTTATTTTCTCTATTGCTAAACGTGATCATGTCCGTTTCAGTGGAACGCGGTGGCACTATGGGCCTGGGGTGAGTAAAAAGCTACGATCGAGCATCGTGACTGTACGGTTTCTGAAGCACAATGTATAGTAGTAAGTACAGCGAAACGCTCTCTAACGCATGTTCTCGCACTTTGTCTTTTAGATATTGTCGTGGACAATTGCGCTATTTGCCGTAATCACATCATGGACCTCTGTATCGAGTGCCAGGCGAACCAGGCGTCCGCCACGAGCGAGGAGTGCACAGTAGCTTGGGGCGTATGCAACGTAGGTTTGATAGTACTTTGACAAGTTTCTATTTGGATCTTATTGTAATCGTCGTTAAATGATCAGGGTCTCAATTCTTGAATTTATTCGCAAGATAAACGTGCGCATAAATTTCATTCTTACGAAAATGTAAAATGTTGATTGGCTAAAAGCTATGTCGATAGCCAATCAACTTGCAACTTTTCTGTAAGAGCAGAATTTGTTTATATATACGTTTCTTTTGTGAATAAATTTAAGAATCGAGCTTCATCTCTCCAGGACTGGATCTTGGGTTGTCTGATATTCGCGTGAATTTATGTACAATTCTTTGCTCTAACAAACCACACACCTTTCTTTGTATATAAATTTATGCGAATAATATTACGACAACCAAGATTCAGTTTTGACTGTTTAACAGCGTTTTCTTTAATTTAATTTAATTGTATATCATATACGGTTGTATTCCACTTGTTATTACCGTAACCGTGTCTTTCTGCTCAGCACGCCTTTCATTTTCATTGTATCTCACGTTGGCTGAAAACAAGACAGGTGTGTCCACTTGATAATCGTGAATGGGAGTTTCAGAAGTAAGTAGATTTTTATTTATTAATATATAAGTTTCGTTACATATGTGCTACTTTTGTCCTGTTTTTTAATCCTTTAAGTACAAAATTAAGAATGTTGAGATATTTAAATAAAAGTAGATATCTTAAAGTTTAAACTGAGTTTTTTTTAGTTGTTTTCAAGATAATTAAATAATTATGTATGTACATATATGAATATGTATGACAATTTTGTCATTTCTGTTTACAGATATGGTCATTAATCGGATGTGTTCAACTGTACAAATCGGATTTTCCTCTGTTTAGCTGTTTATACTGAAACCATTCAAACTGGGAGATTATTTTTCCATACAGAAAATATAACCCTTACATAGAAAAGTGACAACTGTATAAGCAAAGATAAAGAAAGTGACAAGAGACGCATAGTCAAATATAATCAAGTTTTTTAATGTTATCAACAAACCAAATTTCAGTCAATAGCAGATGTAAAATTAATTCAGATCACAATTTTCGTCAAATTTTATTATGCAATTTATAGATTGTAAGTCTTATTAAAATAAATGAAAATTATGGCACACTTCTGATGATTTATCCACACTGAACCGTTTTTTAAATGGCGATCTCGTTGAATCTTGCAGTATTGCAGAATATTAAGTTATTTTTTGATGTGGCTAGTTTTTAATGTTTTTGATTAAAGATATTATGTTTTTAAACATAGCGCATTACATTAGTATCCGTTATTTGTACTTAGTTACTTATATTCTTTTTTATGTGATTTTTTAAACCGTAACTTTGATTAATCCGATTATACAATCTTTCAGAGATTTCGTCTAGCAAAAGTTTCGTCCCGCTCTATCGTAAAGACGATGCGAAGTGAATACGAAGGGAGTGTGGGATGAAAGCGATACTCTTTTTACCTTTGAATCGCATCCTGCTTCCACCGCACGCTCCTCTTCATCCAATTTTAATTCTAATGTGAATCGCCTTGAAAAGAATTCTTGTTCAGTCTCTTACGCGAATTCACGAATATTTTACACATTAGATTAATCTTTACTTTTAATTATATACGGCCTTGTTTAAACGAGTTATCATACAGGGCTTGCAATGCGGTCCGCCGTAAGATGTATTAATAGCAATGACATTTATTTAACAGTTCGACGTAGTAGATCTTCATTATGCTCAAGGCGATTCCGCAAATCCGCGCCTATGGTGGGTATACGTAGCTCCTTAACGAGATATAATGGGCACCCATCGTCGTTCGTGACGTCACGTCGTAAGGCCGATCGATCGTACCGAGATCATCTCTCGAATCCCTTTTCCAGTTCTAGGGCATTCAGGAGGAGACTGGCACGGGGCAGGCAATACTTATCAGGCAGGCGGAACCGGGGGTTACCCCGACGAGCTGGCTTCTAATCTCGGCATACAGCGAAAATTACATCTCGCAGGATGGCCGGAGGAGGGAGAGCCAGAGTCGACATCCGCCTAGAGAGACGAGGCAACGCGGGTAAGCTTCTTCCACCTCGATTCTCTGTCGCGTCTGGCTCTAGATCCCCCGTCGCCTTATTCGGGGATTCGTGCGCGATAAAAACCAAAAATATAAAGGGAAGGGAAAAAGAGAATAGCGGTCCGTACCTGTTCTAAGAGAGCTTATGAATAGTCAGCCGAGGGGAAGGGACTCGAGGATGAGATCGCCCTCGCGGTCCGCACCCCCTCGAGGAAAGCGCGCACCTAACGGGAAGAACCCGTGGGTGGGGTGGTCCGGTCGATCAGTTGATCGGATCATTGTACGAATTTTATATTACTTTATGTCGGAGTTCGAATTAATTTGCGTTTGTAAGAGAAATAAGATACGCCTGTCTGCGAACGGACGTTTCGAGAGATGCAGCAGTATTTCCGTGAGCGAAATCCATGTCGCGAAATTACCCATTGGAATTGATTTAACCGCTTGAATTTCTCGGATGATTAGAAAGATACCACAGAAAGATGTAGGCAAAGGAAAAAATTAATTAGATAAATATATGAGAAATGTGTGGAACATTGCCAACACATTTAGTTGCTATCCGAGACAAAGGGTTTTAATCCATAAACATTCTCGTTGTTGCATTTTCTAAGATACGTGTGTCAACTACAAATAAAATAATTGTCAACCTTATACATCTTCACTAACTATACGCAATGTAGGAAGAAAATGACATTCGATCTGGAATATCTAAATAATTGCAACTGTACGAATTAATTAGATTTAGTTTAATAAAAGTTGCTTTTCATAATACGGCGGCATTAAAACTCATTTCTTCATTCAGGATATATTTATTAATTATTACTCTTTAATTTTATTACTATTAATTTTTAATGCGCAAACGCAACTAACACACTTCTCTTGCGACAAGTAAACCGGATGAGTAGTTTCTGATTTTATAACTTCTTGTTGCTATGTTCGAAATTTGCAAATGTATAAAATATCTAAGCGCGGCCAGGTCGATTTTTCGGCGTCGTGGATCTCGCTTGTCATAGCTCGTATAGCGGCAGGTGCATACACTCGCTCGTAATATTTACCTGAGCGCGCGAAAGATGAGATATAAATACGATTTTCATCCTCTCGACGACGACGGCGACGACGAGAAAGAGCGACTGCGACGAGGAGGGCGGGAGAAAGGGAAGAAAGGAGGAAAGGTTGATAGGGAGAGAGTAGGTCGCTGGCGCGGGGCGACGTGGGGTAGCGAGGGCCTCATTTCCGGCGGAAACAGAGGTTCTCTCATCCCCCCTGATAAAAGCCACCCCGCTCTTCTCACCCTCCTTGCTTCAACAGCGGCGGCGGGGCGGCGGCAAAGGCCAATCGAATTAAATACATTCCCGCGGTGGATCCAATCCGACGACGGTGCCTCCGCGGTTTTTGTCTCGCGGTTCGTCCGCCTCGACGCCGGCCGTTCTTGCTTCCCCTTAAATCTTAGTGTAAATCTAGAGGTAAATTTACTCTGGAAAGCCGGTTAAGGCTGTTAAGCTGTCGTCACTGCGCTACACCTGAAGCTCGAGTCGCCGAAATCCTTTGAGTTTCGTCGTTGCTGCCGTAACTAACGCTCTTTGATACATTTACGTTGAACCAGTGCGTGCTCTCTTTTGATTTCACGTATAATATTCACGATCGAGACAGGAGGTACCTTATCATCAGAATTTTTTATCTCAACTTTAAAAACGTATATCCTATATCCGCTCATCATGTACTTACTGTTATATGTAATTACATGTGTGAAGATTGTAAAAGATTCTGAAATTCCCTTAGTCGTTATCCTAAACTTTTCAAGTATATAGTTATAAGCAGGATTTTAGAAATTTGTCTGATAACGTTATTCATCTTTTCATCGTAATGATGAATAAGTATCTATATTGATAAGTGTGTGTATTTTGGGTAAAGATTTACAGAATTATTTATAATGAAACGAAACTGACAGTTT
Organism: Temnothorax ravouxi; assembly: GCA_030770255.1. Lineage (NCBI taxonomy): Eukaryota > Metazoa > Arthropoda > Insecta > Hymenoptera > Formicidae > Temnothorax > Temnothorax ravouxi. The sequence continues at coordinate 51,398 of JASTWP010000177.1, forward strand.
TTCAGTAATCTTTATTATATCTCGTCGTATTCTGGTAGCCGCGATTATAGCGGAAGCCAGGAATTTTTCACCTTTCTGCGTTGTATTATTTAAAAAAACGGCGTCCTTGGTGGCTGCGCGAAGCCATCCATTATCCGTAGTCCCGATAAATCCCGCCGAGGTGTTCGGGCCCCTTGTGTTTGGCGGATATATCAAGGCTTCCTTCGCCTCGTCGCCCCGCGCCAGGTCGCGATCGCCGTCGTCCTTTTCTACTTGTTCCTCCTCGCGCCGCAGACTTTCGAATCAGCCAAGATTGTCGATGCAACTCCGGGATGAGTGCTATGCGCCGATAAATCGAGAGATTTCTCCCTCGGCCACATGTTACTCTCGAACGTTGACGATTGTGTTTGGAAAATCATGCGAGTGATTAGATGAAATAATTAGACAACGAAAAATCGAAAGAGAGAGATGTGTAAAATACCAAGTAACCCTCGAATAACACGGCGTTTGAATTGCACGGAGTCTCGAATAGCACGCTAAAAAATTGGGACGATCTTATTTTTTTAAGTATTTTTTTAAATAATCCCTTGGAATCAAATGCCCAATTTTGTACAGATTTGGAGCCTTGCATTGCACATTTTCAATAGCACGGAACGTGACTCCAAAATTGTATAAATCCTAAGTCTCGAATAACACGGAGCCAATTAATCGTGTTATTCGAGGGTTACCTGTAAGCATAGACAGATAGACACAATTCATTATATTCTATGTAGGTATCTCTACAGATAAAATTAGCTCGTTAAATTAAAATAATTATATATAACCGAATAATAATGAGTAGTACTACGACGTTGATTCGCGGTTATTACCGCGTTTCTTTTTCTTTCGTATGTCTTGTTTTGGTAAAATAGAATATGAAAAAATAGTCAAATTCGCAGTTCCTTGTTCTCGTAATAAACTAACTACTTTTAAATCTCTGATTAGAGAGAAGCGGCTTAAACATCGACCGCTATTAAACAAAGAAATAGTAGACGATTGTGATTTGATTATAACGATTTAAATCGTAAAATTATTATAATAATTTTCGTAATGCTGGTATTTCTCCGAGAATAAGACTCGGAGGACGGCTCGTCGCGGATTAATTTTCGCGAATAGCGATGAGACTGATTTGATTTAAATCTGTCCGCGAGCGTGTAGCTAAATTGGTTCCTGCGGGAGACGGCGTCGTTGCTTTATTCTTACGACTCCTACCGGAACCGAGATACCGCGTTTTTCTCCGGCATCGAGAGATCTTCACACCGATGCTGCGCCGGTGATGGTGGCGACTGCCGACGAGAACGCGAGTAGTTGTAACAGCGGTAAATCCTCGTTAGATGCTCGAGAAAAACAAAGGGCGGCGACCGACTCGGTGATATTCTTTCCCTCTCTCCGGGTTTCTTACCGCGCGAAAGGGTAGTCTGACCTCCTTGCCTCCTCGTCTCCTCGTCTCCTCGTCGCGAATTTCCGGTTGCCGCCGCTAGCTTCCTTCTCTTTAATATATTTCAAAATATTATGTTATATGTTGCCATGTCGTTAACAGAGAAAAATCAAAATTGGAAAATTTACTTTGCTCCTGCCATATTCTACGTTGTATCGATCCGTTTATTGTTGTTAATTTTTTGCTCATTTTATTGTAGTCAATTTTGTGATTTTATTATTTGTTGGTACTACATATGACATATAACATTAATAAATTGATTATTAATGGTAAATTTTATTTGTTAAAGTAAGTAAAGTTAGCAGTTTTGAGTAGTTTTATCTTTTAATGAAAATTTAAATTAGTTAATTACTCCAACTAAAAAGAATTATTAAATATATTTATTTAAAAAATTAAATTTATCTTAGAAATCTTGACTGGAAAACTATGAAAATTAATTTATTATTATTATTTCTTTTAATTTTTATATCCTGAGAAGAATGAAATTGTGTGATTCTCATAAATCGAGCAAACGAGATTAAGTTGCCGCATCTTTTTACGACGATTTATATAATCTCATCTTCTTCACTTATTAAAATTACAATTATCGATTTATTAAAATCACACAATTTTATTCCTTCCGGATTTCTTTTCGGAATATAAAAATTAAGTAAAAAAGTAGTAATAAATGTTAATTTGCATAAGTACCTATATCATTTATTTATGAGGAGTGTCAAGTATTTTTACTAGATACTCTTCATTATAGAAATTACATAAGTATACTTACGTAAAGCTTGAACGTGATCATTTCTGGCATCTGATTTCCGTTTTGTTTGTATATTTGTAATATCTATATCAACCATAATTTTATCTTTTATTTAAATGTTTATATCACGATATTGGCACTGATATTGCCTTTAAGGTAGTTCGATGATGAACGACTTTTGCCAAAAGTGATAGGTTTTATTTTTTATACCGAAAAAAGGAACTCTCCTGAATCGATTAAGCCCAGAAAAAAGATAATTCACCGTCCCGTTCTCAAGATATTTAATTTTAAAATTAGGTGATTTTAATGATTTTAACATTGGTCTAAGAGGAAAAGAGGTTAGTTTCCTATGAATAACGCACGAGTTTGCGAAAAATCTTTTGCCAAAAATGTCTGAACAATATATATCGATGGAAAGAGGACACTGTGAGGAAGCTTATAATTGAAGGTGAACACGATCCACCGTACAGTTTTTTTTTAATTAATAATTAAAGTTGAAAACTAGTCAAGCGACGCGTTAATACACACTTTATTAATCTATTTTAGGCAAAATATTATTCTACAACGTAAAAATTATTTACAAAATAATCTTTTTACGTCGTTACGAAGCTTTCCGATGCGTTATTCTATTTTTTATAATTATAAAAATAAAAAAATCATAAACATTGTTTTGACTTCGGCTTTTCATCATCGAATTACCTTAAAGATTGAATATTTTAACCGACGAATCTTTTAGATAGAAGTATTTTTACGATCGAAACGAGGATAAGTTCAAGTCACCTGAACGGTAGATGTGCCATAAGAGCCCGTCCAAATCAGTTATGTGATATACAAAAAGAGGAAATATTCGTGCGTATTATGTTTATTTTGCAGGGTGTCAAGTATTTTGTAACGCTAGCGGCTGCAGGCACATTGCGTGCTTAGTGTTTTTTTTTTTGCGACATAGCTATACAGTATACAGCGTGTCGTGTACATAAAATCACTGTGCTATCATAATTTGCGTAGCGACACTCGAGCGGGCAGGTAGCGTTACTTCTCGCATTATTCTTCGAGGTACGATCGCAATGAGTGTTGGAAGACTAAATGGCGATGGTTCCCTCTCATTATTACGATTAGCGACTGCCGATTTACGCGATTAACAACTCGTGAACGTATCGAGACGATTGTTGTTCGTCGAAATAACAATCTTGCACGTATACTATTCACTCGAATCAAATAGCCGACGGGAGTTGTATAAGTTATGATTTCGGTGCGATAGTTACTTGATTCATTGAGATCAGATGCTCAAACATGTCTCAGCACTATGAATATTTCGCCGATTTGATTATAATTTGAATATTATTTTTGATCGAGAGCGCGGATTTGTACATGAATTGTCAGATCGAGAATGTCGGGTTCAAATAAATAAATATAACAAAACAAAACAAAAACGATACATTGTATCGTATTTATTAATAATACGTGTATTTCGTACGGGATTTGTAGGTACATACGTCCGAAATGTGTTCATTACGATTGAATATAATATTAAATTTTAACCGTATATTTTCGAAGCGGTCTATTCTAATTAGTCAGTAACGCGACCTTATTAACCGCATCGCAGGGTATTAGAGTGAAAAGCTGCCGTCGCTATTGCGCAATTAATCATGTTTTCGCGAGTGAGTGTTGGTTAGTGCCATCGAGAAACAACGAGAAACGAGGACATGAGAGAAGGAGAAAATCTATAGGCTACGATGCGGAGCAGTTTAGTAACTTATCATCTATTTATTTTTTAAATCACATTTTTTAAATTGTTGGCGCATCGTTTCAGTAAGTTAAATTATGTTTTTTATTTTAATGTGATAAGATGAGTCAGCAAGAGAAAATATATAAGGAATTACCAAAAGCAATTCGAAGGATTAAAAATCTTTTTTTAACAATTAATTGTATATCAAACAAAGATTTGAATTTGTAATGATATAACAGTCGTAGTGGCAAATATCCTGTATTATTTATTTTCATAAATTGCTTGATAACTGAATTCATTACTTACTTTTATAGTAGGTACATTAAAAAATTTTAGTTATTTGTATTATGTAAGAATATTATAGATAAAAAAAAATATATATATATCATAGATCTATTGTGCCTTGAAATGGATGGGTTGGGACATTATTCAAAATGTTTAACTCCGGAATATGTATAATCATCCGTCGATTTATTGTGCGTACAAGAACGCATATATATGAAAGCTAATAAAATAGAGCTTATTATCAATGCATCATTGACCGATTTCATCATTTATTGGCATATTTTGGTGTATTATTATGCAACAGAATATTAATTACGAAATGCACAAATTGTTTGAAATTTGTAGAAAATTTAAACCTACGAGCAAAAATTGGAAAAGATAGAAAGTATTTTACATCTACGTTTGACAAAACTGGATTATTTACGTAAAATGGAAATTTTTTGTTAGAGATATTGTTACCTTTTACATATTTTAATAAGAAACATTTTATAATTACAAAAAAAACGCGTGAATAATTAATTGTTAATTATTTTTATTCTAATGTTTCTTAGTCCGTCTACATAGATTGGTAACTTTATATCATATGATACGAAATGTAATGGATCTAATAAACATTTTGTCACAAAAGAGGAAAGTTATATATTTTTCATATAAATTATATTAGATTGATCAGTTATGTGCAAAAAATTAAAAATACTTGATATTAAAATAATTTTCTTTTTTAAAATAAGGATAGGGTAGCAATGTGGTCTTGTGGTAAAGCGCCAGACTCATAACCCCGAGGTACCGGGTTTGAGTCCACCTGATCACAGGAATTTTTATATTGCAGACTGTGCACCCCACCGCACGAGTGGGGCTCGTGCGGAGAAACTGAGCCATCTTTCGGAGGCAGTTGGTTCACAGTCCACACGGGTAGCACCTGGAAAGTGCTACGTGTGACTGTCTCTCTATTCTATTTGAACTAGTATGCTGTGGGCAGCACATTTAAATTAATGCCCCTTGAGGTGTAAGCTTACGTATACATGTAAGGTTACATCTCGGGGTATTAAATTCAAATGTGCTGCCCACAGCATGCTAATTCAAATAAAGGGACAGTCAGGAGTCAGGACTGTGGTCATATGATCGACCATTATTATTATCGAAGTATTATTACTTCCAAGTCACGCAACATGAATTTTTTAATTCTATTATAATGGCATTTATTACGTTTTTACGGTTTAGAGTGCGCAAATTTAACTTTCGCATCAGTAGAGTGAGTTAAATTATTTTTTAATTTTAATCCACTCATAAAAAAACCGTGTAAAAGATTTTATTGTTGACGCTTTTTCGCGATGCTCATTTAGTTCTCTCATTGCGCTGACTTCGTGAGCATCTGCCATCGCATATTTTGACAGTATTATTTTACGTGTATCAAGAAGTTAACAGTGATGTAATATAGTAATAGTATAATGTTTAAGCTAAATAGTGCGCGCGAAGCGCGCGTCTGTGGTGTCTAGTGATATAAAATGAGTCTGCAAAAGAAAACATATCAGTAGATGTGAGAGTTAAATTTGCGCACTCTAAACCATAGAAACACAGACGCAATTGTGATAGAATTGAAAAATTCGTCATAAGATATATAATTGGTTTTCACGCTAAATTGGCAATATTATTGCATATCCCCGTAGGGTTCACAATCTACTACCAATACTATCCTTCCCCTCTCACTTTAACCCTTTGGACCAACGGCTTAACGTCTCTTTCCGAAGGACGGAGCCTAAGTTTGCTCCGCACAAGGGCCTGAATCTTGCACGGAGGGGCGCAGCTTTCGAAAAACATTCCACGGCTTTAGTGGACTCGAACCTGGTTCCTCAGATTACGAGTATGGCGCTCTACCACTAGACCACGCTGCCGCCCGTTTACGTATGTGAATGTTACCCGTAAAGTATTCTGGCAATTTAAAATAAATAAGTATTTGTAGTTTTTTTTTTCTAAATTAGACGTATAAACCGCGGATTATATGTCAGCTAATTGATAATGCTACCCCACTGCCGCCCTAAAAACGTAGATATATTTACGTTTAATATATTTTATAGATAATATTTATTACACTTCAAACTCTTTAATGTCTATTTTTTAAATATAATTTCGTAAGATTGTCGGTCTCCCAATATTTAAATATTTAATATTCAATATAGTAAATACTCTAAATTTTGTGCCAAAATTTATGTGAAGAAGGATGAAATATAATTGATATATTAATGCAAATGAAGCGGGAGCCAGAAATAATCAGTTTCGAGAGCTTTATGTACTATATTTATATAATTGTACTCAAATATTTGTTATTATTCGAATATGGATGACATAAGTACAAATTTTTAACACATGCAATTATTTATAAAAAATTAATTATATGTATTTGCCGATAGTAATTCATTCACGGATTAAATCACATGTGAAACTTTTTACATATAAAAATTTGCCAGACTGAATTAGTTGAAAATCGATAGATCAATACGCGCGTACGCGTAATTACAGACTGAGCACACGAACTCAACTGGCGATGCTATTTCTACGAATCTGAATTGTTTTTAATTCGGAAACTATTGTGCTCTTTCTCGATATTTATGTATTAGAATTTTTCGGCTAATCAATCTTCAGCGCACGTTATTAAAGTATCGTACGATAGTCGCCGGACACTCGGTACACGGTATTCTTGGCGCGGGCGAGTCTCCGGGAGAGCACTCAATAGGCTAAGTAAATCAGAGGCCTTTGGCCAAGAGCGAGGCCACTCTTTAACCCCCATACCAGCCCCACCGTCATCCCTTGCGTGATGATAGAAGTGGGGATGGCAGGGACAACAAAGGGTCGGCTAAGAGCTCTTCAGCGACCACTCGCGCACCTTCCCTAACCTAGGAGGCATCACGTACTCTTCGGCTCAACTAGTCTTGCTTGCTTGCTTGCTTGCTGCTTGCTGCTTGCTTGCCCCATGACGTGATTGCCACCGAAATGTGTTTACCGTAAACCGTATCAAACTGTCGAGAGCCGGCCCGCTTCGGCGTTGTAGCTGTCTGTCTTTTTCGAGTACGTCGATAAAAGTACGTATCTCCATCAATTTTGCGAGCCGCCGTTTATGGCCATCGCGCGGTCTTCCATTTTTCCATTCTCGCAAAGTTCGATCCCGAAATGGACACAGTAGAAGCCTTAATTCAATGAGATTAGATTTGTATTATTTATTGCCGGATTATGATTCAGTCATGGTGAAAATAAGTGGTGGAGTGTACTCAGCTGTAATATTACTGAAATATTTCTTCTTAATGTGTGCTGATAAAATCTTACTTCGATTAGATGTCTTTTATAAAGCTTTTACACTTTCTTCTAGATCAATTATTACTAAGCTTTTAAAAGTTTATTACAAGAGAATATATACATATATATATATATATGTATATGTGTAAATATATAATATACATATATTATAAATTGATTTGAAACATATACGTATATTTGAATTAGATTGATGTTAGAGTTATAACACCGTCTATCTAAGCAAATTATTATAATTGCCTGCTCGCAATATTAGATTTTGACACAAATTTGATTATAATTAATTACATATAATATATGTTGAGATACTATGAGATAAATTCAATTCGGGCATATATTTTGAATCTAGCATTTAGTATATTACGTCTATATATTCCTTTCTCTAACAAATTTCTAAGTTTTAGAGTAATAAGCCTTAAAAGAAAGTGCGTTAATTGATAATGGACAATTTAGCAGATTCTATCTATAATTTTAATTAGTTTATATTTCGACGCTACGTAGGCGCATACAAAGCGGCAAACAATTTTCTTCAATTAATCTAGCATTATATCGACTATTTAAACTTCGCATCACTTACACGCCGGAATAACTTCAATGGGGATAAGGGCAGAAGGCAAACATGTCGACTTAACGGCCCGTTGACAAACACGGCGACCGATCTCGATAAATATCGGCGCTACATTCCGATAAATATTATGTTCGACTTCGATAAATACCGGGCATGGTTAATCAACGCTTACCGAAATTAAAAGCTTATTGATTATCGAAATGTAATTCCCTTGATGATGCTCGTCCGCTCGTTATTCTCTACCTACGTAACGACCAGCTGTCCTTGACTTGCATAGGATATAGCATGGCGAACGCTTGCAAGCTCGACGCTCAAAGTGGCCGTCATCATGCGATCGAACTCAAATTAGCCGGATAATAATGGTAATAATTAGACGCGTGCGTCGTCTACATTTGTACTCGATCGTCGCGACGTAAGATCGCTTTGTTACAGCCGCGCTATTTCAGTTTCTGTCGATAATTAGAGTGATCTTGTTACAATATATTGCCCAGTGTTTATAGGAACGAATTAAAATTCATCAACAGATTATATGATTAACATTTAAAATTCGTTCATGTACATATTTTAAATTGATTTTTTGTTAGGAAATTTACGATAAGTAATTGCGATGCATCATAATAGATGTATTTCACATCGAGAAGAGTTTCGCGAATTAAGTTTCGGTCGTGTAAATGAGAAAACATCGTTTTACGTGATAAAATAATAGTAAAATTTTACTATATACAAATTATCCCATAATTAGTATGACTAATGTCGGTTTCTTATGTAGTATACTTTTATTTCGAATATATAATCGTATATTTTGATTCCCCGACATATACACATGTAGGTTCTTTTTATTTTCTTTCTAATCGTGAAAAATTTCACTCGCAAGTTGTTTGTGAAGATTCGTTGATCCAAATACAGTATAGAAAAAGTTTTACGATTTGCCGACTGGATCTTGTCGGTTCTTGCTGTTCAGAAACATGAAGTACGTGAATCTGGGCCGTGACCAGAAGTTATACTAGAGCACACGGTACAATCATCCTGAACAGGCCGGAAGCTATTTCGCCCCAATTTGCAATCCAGCGAGCCAGTGTCAAATACCACCGCACCCAGTCTCAGACAAAAGCCCGCTGCTATATCTGCGATGTATATACGAGAGTCTCATTATTGTTTCGAAATATACGCTGTATAATTATAAGTGCGCGATGATCGACTGCCGATTTCACGGAACGGAAATTTTATTTGACGTGGCCAATTTTGTGACGATTTGTAGCAGAATCAATAAGAATGAATCATACATATCTATACAAGTATATGGATAACTAATTTAAAAAAAAAAGCGTGGATATATGCAAAAATTTTATAGTGAACTGTCAAGTCTACATAGATGTTAATTAACGCTACTATAATATTTTTTCACGTTCTATTAGTAACAATGTGAATATAATAAAATATTTTACATTATATGATTTAAAATCTATAAAAAATTTACATTTAATTATTTTTTATCACACTTAAGTTTCTTTACTTTTAAATTTTTCCCATCAAGATACTATTGAAAGGTTACAGATTACAAGATTACGATTGCGATGTTAGTAATGTTGAAACAGTTAACGTAATATATTAAGCCATGCCCTTAGTATAAACCTAAAACACATACGATGGAAGTGTTAATTGCAGAGATTAGGAAAATATCACTAATGTGTCAATTTTTGCAATTATCAGCACATGAAGCATATGTTTACGTGAACAATAATAAGATAAAGAAGGAGAATAAAAATGATATAATGCAAAAGAGTCTGAAGTTTAAAGTTAGAGTATACGGATTTAAAATACGTATAATATGTGATGTCCTAAGTTCACGTAATAAATAATCTTCTTTTCTTGTCAAAAACAAACAAGTACTTACGTTTTCCAATAACTGTCAACCGTCGAGCGAAAGGATCATCGAAACTCTGGTTTTCTATATAGTATGAAACTGAAATTAGTTACTTTCATGAAATCAGATTCGACTCTGCACAACTTCGAAGTGCGCACGTTATACATATATCACTAGGCAAGCACCTTCCAAGTCTCCCATGAATATCTGAGTTGCGATCTGATTAATATAATAATATATTTGCATATATCCATTAAAAAAAATAAAATACAACGTATGAAATAAGTAATATCCGTACGGGCACATAAAGTATACATGTATAATACGATTATTAAAAATGTTTTGAATTTTCTCTCTTTCTAACTAAACAATTTTTCTCAAATTTAAAAAAATGTACTAACAATTGCATTATTCTTCACATTTCTGCAATCTGGAGTATATAAACGGAAATTGAAGCTATCAACTCAAAGCTGTGGTTTCGTTACGATTCAAATCAAGAGCGATTTCAATTGGGAGGGTGGCACGTTTAATTAATTTATATTCAGTTAATAAATCGAAGATTAGTAGCTGTAAACATGTTTAGTTTTTTCTTATTCTACTACCATCCATAATCAACTAATTGCATTTAATATAGATAGTAAAAAATGCAAATATTTTACTACTTTATTATTATCTACTACATTTATTGTGAACGCAGTATAGATAGGCGCAATATGTCGTCTAGATGAATGTCGTGAATATATTACAAATTTGTTGCAATAGCAATGTTATTTACATTAGCAATGTTATTTACGTTAGCAACATCAAAATCGTATAACAAGACTTAGATGATATTTGGTATAACAATAGTAAGCTTTCGTGTAAAAAGGTATTCCTATTTCTATAAAGAGTTACTATAAAATCTTTGAATAATAATACCTACCAGGTGCCTTATTTGCGTCATATAAATAGGTTGTGCTAGCATTACATGTGCCGGAATTTATCGCTTCTTGCTTCTGCTGCGGACTTTCCCAAAGAGAAGATCAAAATATTTCCCACTGGTATACTCAAGAAGCAGCTTGTCGATACTCATAGTTTTCATTGATAGAATTGATATGACAAGCAGAAAATACTTTATTTTTGCGTAGCGTGTCGTCAGTTATATGTACATATATGATATATAACGTAATAACTATAGACTGTGCTAACAGAAACACGTGTCTCGCAAGAGCGAATGTATAAATGAGATAACGTTGGCTTGTGTTTATGGTATATATATTCACAATATAATGCATATTGAAATTCAAGACAATACCTTCATTTAGGTTGCCAGCGATAAACGATCTCAGCCTAATTAGGAGTTAAACTCAGAATTGTCACATTTTATGCATTTAAGAGATACATACATTATATCTAACGCATTTACATATGTAAGTGTCGCTTCACGCAATTTCTCGTAATTGATAATATATCTAGAGTAATTAAGTTATAGTATAAATGTCGGTATAATTAGTCGGCATAATTATTATAAGCAATATATGTAGTTATACACAGAATTATGAGCAATATATGTATTTATACACATAATTTACATTTATAAAGCGAATGTGACAATATAAGATCATCACTGTTAGAGGGAGAAAAACAATTTTTATTTTTATTTATACAACTGTAAATTGATAGAAAATTGTAAAACTCCATACATTCCTATAAATATACATGATGTGCCATTTTAAATGCCCCAGGCAAATATCTTGAAAATTATGGAAGATACGGAGAAACCTTTCAGACAAAAGTTGTAGGATATCAAGGGGGACAAATAATAATAAAACCAATTTTCGAAAAAAAATTTTTTTATTTGTCATTATTTGTTCCCCTTAATTTCCTACAACTTTTGTCTGAAAGGTTTTCCGTATCTTCCATATTTTTCCAGATATTGGCCTGGGGCATTTAAAATGACACACCCTATATATAATTTTACGATCAAGTAGTTGAAATTATATTCTGCGAAACATTCGAATGCGGAGCATAACGATATACTTCTCAAGGCGACTTTTTTGATTATTTTTTAATCAATTACATATACCTATACGTATTTACATTCTACATAATAAAACGGAATGAGGTCGTAGGCATAAATGACAGAGTCACATGTGAATAATAGAAGAATACGATATTCAGAGCCTTTCACAATTCACAAGCAGGTTGCACATCTTTAAAAATAGATGTGTCACGACAAACACGTACCAATTACACTGTTATAACTTGAATTTAATAAAAATTCTTATTTTTTATGAATTCTGAGATTATGTTCTCAGTCTAAGAAAATAGAATCCAATTAATAATTAATATATTTATATTTTGCGAATCCTTTTAATCTCCGTTACATTCACACTACTATATGACTTAATAATAATTGTCATTGTTTTTATTTGTCAAATCCCAGTGGTGTGATAATCGTGAATGCAAAGAGATTTATTAAGTATTATTATGAGGAATCATATACGTGTCATATGTTACTATAATTTATATCTTTCTTCACGATCTGGTCACTGTACTGTACATGTATATTCTAATTAATCATATTATCAATGACTATATACTGTATGGATAAGCGAGATTAATTTTTTCTACAATTATACAAAAATTACTTGTTTTATTACATAATTTAAATCTCGAAGAACTGATTAGTATAATCGTATTATGTCATATCGCCAAATATAAAATAGAAAATGTTCTGTTCGTTGTGACTTAGACTTAGAATATCACTTTGCGGGGTGCTTAGTTGGCATTTTTACTCTCTAATTCGCAGGTACAATTTATCGGTATGAGTTGTTTATTTCTTCATTACGAATATAGGGAAGGTATGCATGAGACGTGCTGCAAACAGGAGGTGCACGCACGATCCCATCAATGTCGTCAGTGATCTGATTCGAAGCAACTGGTACTCTTGTGGTTAAGACTGGTCATGATTGGCGCAGCTAGGTATTCCGACTACGACAAGCAGTCTCGCGCAAAGCACGTCCAATCCATGATTGACCAAGTGCTGCAATGTTTCCGCTTGCAGTCACGTATATCCGATTGTAGTTCCACGACGGATCGCTTTGATCTTCCTTCAATCAGATTTTCCTTTCGCTGCTATAATTTTTAGTATTTATATATTGCGGTATTCAAGATATTTATTTTCGTCAGTGTTTAATCAAGTTAACAGGCAATTTCAACGAAATCTTTTTGCTTTCAAGGAACATCTGCGTTTGCGACAATCTTCAGATATTTATAAGAATAATTTTTTATAAAGAAAATAACATTACTTATTATCCGGGTATTAATCATCTTCTTCATGTCAAATATCTCACCGATTTATTTCCCTTACGTATACGTGTCAATATTCAAGAGCGCTTTATTATTTCACGAGGATGAGAATAGCAATCTTGTTGTTATTCTCTGCGGTGTTGAACGAAGTATCTCGATACTTCATGCACTATTCCCGCGTTCTCTTTTTTTCTGAATGAATTATTCTGTTAAAACGGCTTTTTTTTATTTCAACGCGTCCCACGCTATTCTGACTTACGTCACCCCGCATGATGGAGACGCATTCGTTGCCAATCGCGGAGTACCAATAAATGCGCATCGCGCGCGCGTCCGCAAAGTTTCAGCCCTCCAATCCCACCGCGCGCGCGGGAGCGTCGCGCACAACAATCGTTTCCGTTTATTCGCCGACAATGCGCCAAACTTTCCAGTTAGACCGCGCGCTAGGCTGGCTGGCTCGGCGCCGCGTAAGCTCGGCACGATGTATTTGCTCGGCTGTTCTCGGCCGGGAAACTTGGAAATTTATTCCCGGGGAAATTCGCGCGTTTGAATTTTTAGCAGGCTGACGCGCGGAACTTTCTTTCTTACGGTGGCAGCGAAACGCCCCGCCTACCTCGCTCGCTTAATCGTCTATAAGAAAGCGATTCTGCCGGAGTCAATCTCTCTGCCTTCTCCTCGCGTAAAACGAGGTCGCAAAAAGGTCGCTATAGAGATCCGAGAATTCATTCGCACCGCTATGCGTTGCTCTCTTCACCCTCTTCTCCCACACGAGGAGTGATTGATCGATCTCTCTCTTTCTCTCTCTCTCCCTCCCTTCACGTTTGTTTCGCGTTCAACACTTCTAAATGGATCGAGAACAGTTTGTTACCGATTTAACATGCGGCTGAAAAAAGTGAAAAAGGAAATTAAATTCTTGATCTATAAAACAAGAACGCGCACTCTGATATCGACAAACGTATCGATTATAACTGATTCTTATCAAACGCGAGTAGCAAGGATGGCTAATCTTTTACAATTGCAATAGAAATATAACAATAATAAATTTTGAAAATAACATAATAATTATTGCGCGATCTTATACATAAATTTTCGTACATAGCGATTTATTCTCTTCACTATCGAAGATCACAGAACGATCGAACGATAAGCGTAACATTTCACAAGACTTTGTGTGTATAATCAAGCAAATAGATGAGGCTTATATAACTTTGATGACGTTAAAGCACCACTTTCAAGTAACATCTTTGTCGCAGTAACGCGACCGGCATCTCTGCCTTTTACCTTCACCTCGTTGGATTGTAATTCCCAGCGCATTGATTCGACGTAGGTACATATGACGCGCCGACTGCAGTGCACAACGGCCGTAACTTCGGGAACTTTTGTTTGAATTATGTTGAACGAATCGTGGAAACTGGTGACGCTATCGGTGCGTCAGTCGACAGAAACAGTCGTAATGTGCCACTCGAGTTCAGTTCTGTTGCCAGCAAGGCAAGGCGCGGTAATGGCGTTGCAGGCTGCAGGCAGCTACCAACTACCACTGACGATACGAATCGCACAAAAGCCCGTTGCGCGAATGTCCCCTTTGTGAAAGACAGAGAGATACGGAGATAAGTTTTCTTTTATCCTCTGGTTTGCTTATACCCCAGAAACGGAGTAACGACGCAACACCGAAAAATTCCGGCCGTCGGGAATTCGAGTATATGCGCTTTTGTCGCGACAAAAATTATGTCAAGGCATCTTTAAACGATTATCATTGAGAATCAATATCTAAGAATAACGGTGCACTGCAAATCTAAGTGTGTTAGTTTTACACGCATAAACGTCTAAAAATGACACATTTGACTGTAGTTCTTCTTAAACATTTTTTGACGTTTTAAATCACGTTATTTAACAAGCTTATTAAATCAAAAGTCAATACGTTCAATCGTGTTAAATGACGTGATTTAAAAGGGCAAGGAATATGAAAGAAGAGTTTTAGTTTAGTAAATAACACACTTGGATTTGCAGTGTAATTGTATACACAATTTTGCGGTTTGTAAAAAATGGGAACGAAGAATATGGTGTATATTGCAGAGAATGCAGAGAAGGAAGTTTTAAGTTGGCATCTCTCTAATTTATTTTTAACTGTAGTTTGAAAAAAATCAATTACTTGTGAATGTAAATCGCAGTCATTTTAATCACGCGGAAATGGTGGGCGCTTTAACGTTGAAAAGTGTTACACGGTACATGTATATATATACATATATGTATATCTATCGAAGTAAGCTATTACTGTCTGCGTTGGCGCTTCGCTCTGGTCTCTCTCTCTCTCTCTCTCTCTCTCTCTCTCTCTCTCTTCGAGCTGAAATATTACAAAACGATGCAGCGATTGTTGAATATATAGAGACGTACCTCGGTCAAAATGCGGTTTCGCGCAACGCGTTTAATTGCGACGAAATTTACGTCGATCAAATCGCCGACACGGATAACGGCAAAAATTTATTGTCGCGCTAAACGACGAGGTCCCCTCCCATCTCGCCGCCCGTATGATTCTGCTAATTATAATCGCGATATCCGTATTATTAATCGCCACTATATCGATTGTATCATGCTGGACGCGCCGCCGCCGGTGACACGCAGGTTGACTTTGCCTGAAGCGTGACCGGTTTGCGAGGCGTAAGTTAATCGTTATTGTTGTAATCCCGTTAAACACACGGGTAACAACAATGTTAATAAAATCGCGCTGATCTGATAGCGGATATAAATATCGAGAAGTATAGGCGGGAATTAGCGGGAATTAACGGGGATTATATAGCTGGTTTGATGAATCAAAATTGAACGTAGGGTCGTTGGCGTGATCTAACAATAAGTTTATTTCTATATCGAATTATTATTATAACTATCACGATCTATTTATTAGCATCGTTGAATTAATTATTATTATTTATTATTAATCATCATTAACGTGTCCCTGCGTGTGTTTTTTACTATTACCGTCCGATCCGGTTCAGGTTAAGTAAAAGAGAACCTCCCACGCATTCGCATTTGCAGATCGCGATTGCAACAATCACCGTCGGCCACACGCTCTCTTTCGTCTTTCCCCGGAGCGATCCGGCGCGCACCGTCGATGCCGGTAATGACGATAACGAATCGCAGTAATGGCGAGGCGGCCCGGCGATTCGTTTTCGACATAACGGCGATGGCGCCGTTCTCGAATACGCGGTAGTCGTCGGCTGCTAGGTAGGAACGGCTCCGGGACGGTTATCGGAGTCGATCATTCAATTTCGCGTTGCAAATTGTCCGCGCCGGAAACTCATATCCGGGCACTTCCGGTTCTGCCTGGTCCCGCCCTCGGGAAGAAGAGACCGTCGGCGGCGACGGGCCCCAGACATCCAGTGGGGCTGGTTAACGGCGGGGGGGGGGGGGGGGCACACGAGAGGGATGAGGGCTCGGAAGGGAAGAAGAGCCAGACGGGGGGAGAATCGGGGAGGCGCAGGAGTCAGGGCTGAAGGCATGGCTTCATCCTGACGCAAATGAGCGGTGAACTCGCTTCCGGTCTGCCCTCCAGTCTGTCATTTCGCCTGCTGAGACCCGGCCGCCGCTGAATCTCTGTTACCTGTGTCGAATAGGCTGTGTCGAATAGGTGATGACTAATGATTGGACTTTATTTCTTCTATTCACTCATCATATTGATTTAATATAATAGATAGAAAATGCTCTTAAATTTTAATTGAGCAACTTATATTCTTTTGCAATTTGATGATTTATGGATTATCTTTGGCTTTTCATCGATCATTTCAGTCTTCGATTAGAGAAAAAAATTTCCATCGACTTTTAATTTAAAAAATTTTACCTGCCGCTGCTAAATTTCATTTATCACCGTCAAGTTTAATATAGAAATAATGTTTACTTAAGGTATTACAATATTTCTTCTAAAATTTCCACAATTTTCACGCGCCTTTTTACGATATAAATTATATTCTTCACTATACAAGTGACCATCGCTGGATTGACGTATTTTGCACAACAGTCGCTTATCATCAGCTAGACTGCCGCGGGCTAGATCGCCGACGGACGTGGCCGGCTGCTGCCCGTCCTGCCGAGAGTCCATGAAAAATAGCTGCGACCTTTCCCGGATAACGACCAGATCTTGGCGACATACGCAGGGGGACGTGTATTAATCGTTAGCGGGCGTCAGCGTCGCTCGCTCGCGGTCTGACCGATTTTATCGTTTATTCAGACACGTACATACACACTATAGCACGATGGTCACCGCGACCGATGCTCGTATACATATACGTGGTACATTTCATTTATGGCATCGTTGATTCCGTCGTGATCTACCTGCCGCATCCGAACGAAAGTACGAGCATCGGCATGACATCAATCGGGCCGAAAATGGTTGACTGGCCACGCGCGGTCCCGTTTTTGAACAACAATCCTATATAAACTCGTCATACAAACTCGTCCCGCAAAACGGCTATTTACCTACCCATCTCTCGGTGTGCGGTGCCGATGAGGTCTCCGTTCTCTCTCTCTCTCTCTCTCTCCCCCGATATATTTCCTATCCCCTCGCGCGCGATTCAGTCATCCATTCACTCCGCGTCGGGTGGGTGGCCATGCGCTCGACGGCGGCGGTGGCGGCGGTTTCATCGGCGACGTCTATTGGAAAATTTATTCCAATATTTTCAATTAAAGTTAGACAAAGCCGTTGTTTGATAACGCTCACGTGTTTCGCCGCTCTAGTTGCCGAGGTAAAAATAATATAGCACGCGCGAATGATCAGGAGCGGCTTTCACACAGCGACGTTACTGTGTTGCGCGCGTGAGAGAGGTAAAGCCGGTCATTGCTGGTGCTGGTGCTGGCGCTGGCGCTGGCGCTGGCGCTGGTCGGTGATGGTGACGGCGAGATGGTTCGTTACCGTGGACGGCGTGCACGTGGGGCCGGTGGCGGTACGGGGTGCCGCGCCGCCGAGGCGTGTGGGCGACGAAGCGAGCTTGAAAGGTTGGCCGGGAGACAATACGCGATTCCGCACGAGTACCGCAGAACGAGTTCACGTCCAGCATTTCTCTCTCGATCTGCTTCTCGAGGTGCAATTAAGTTCTCTAATGCGGAAAGAGAGTCGGCCGGATGTGAGATCGTCTGCGCGAGTGCTATTGCGTCGTTATTGCTGGATTAACCGGCCCCGAAAGCCTGGCCTGGGAGATCGTATACCATTTTTTTAAATTTTAATAATACGACCCACATGCGCGCAGGACCGTGAAATTATCGAATATTTTGGATTTATTTATTGAAAGCGATTGGAACATTCAAGATATCTGATATCGATATTAGCGGTCAATTCAATATTTATTTTTAAATATTGCTATCATGTAATGTATAACGAATATTTATTTGTTTTTATAAAGTATAACTCAAAAGTGTATTTAATCATTTCTGTGTCACACATGTCGCGACGTTATAATTGCGAAAGGTACAGTAAATTTGTCTCGAAATTCACATAAAATAAAAAATTATCATTTTTTTTATTTGCCAACATTGATTGTAGTTACATTTACCATAATATATTACTTTGATAACATTTAATATTACATTATATAAATTAATAAAATTTTTTAGCAGATTTAATTCTGAAGTTTCTATAAATATTATTATTACTAATATTAGATATATTTTAGCGACTGTGATTATATATCATTATGGTTTTGTTACAAATTACACAATATTTGCGAAATTGGAGCCGAAATACGAAGCGGCACGCAAAAAAAAAAAAGATAAATTTTATTCCGGACATCTCAGTACAATCGAACGTCTCTTAATGCATCGCGAGTAAGAACAGCCGATAGTAATGCAACTAGCTGCCTACGTGGTACGCGATAATTACATGCTTGCAATGGCAGCAGGACGGCCGCAAACGTCACGTGCTTGTCAAGAGCTATCACAGCTTCCGGTTAGCGTGCATGTGTATGTGTATATATATAAGAGAGACGAGAGACGAGGAAGTCGAGAGATAGAGCCAAACAGAGAGATAACACAATAGGTTTGCTTACTTTGTAATACATAGAAAATTTATCTGAACTTGCAACGTCAATGCCGGTATTGATTGACCTGGAGACAAGAGATGAAGAGAATTAATTAGTAAGCACAGATAATATACAACAAGAATAAAAATGAAATAAAAAATGCAGGCGGAAAAAGAAAAAGAATATCCCATAAAAGTTCTCATGAGCAAAGAACCAGATAGCTTTTTTACTTTGAAAGTTTCACGGACAGCGAGAGAGAGAGTTACGAATATTAATACTTATATCTAAAATATAAAATATATCCCATAAAAAGAGGAAATAAGACTGTAATAAGATGTAGTTGCACTTCTCTCATAGCTGAGTCCTTCTCTCTTCAAGTATAAATACTTATCGATAAAGTCCGCGTGTATTTCACTTTTAACGTGGAATGTGAGACGGAAACGCGAGCAAGAATAGGAACTGATCTCTTATTTCGAGCGAGATGCAGGTGCATTCTGCTGACGTCTCGAGCGCGCGCGGTGGCCGAAAATCGATCCGTTCACTCGGGCGTATCGCGACGGCGACGTCGGTGGTCTAGGATGATCTTTAATAACGCGAAATACGGAGCGGAGAGACGTTGCAGGCAATGCGAAGAGAGAAAGGAGGAAAAAGATCGACGATCGGACGGAGCGCACGATGGTCGGGGCAGACGAGAGGGGGTGGTCGGAATACCCGGGATGAGAAGGGAGAGGATATATCGGATACGCAGATCGAAGAAAAGGGACGAGCTGATGAAATAATAGGTCTCTCGCGCGCGCAATAGCGAGTGGCCCGGCATTGTGCGAGGGATGCACGGCAGCCAGGTCGGCTCAATGGAAATGGATGAATGCTGGCCAGCACCGAGTGATACAAGAGGAGCGCTCGTCCTCTCCCCGCCCCTTCGGCACTCTTCCTCTCTCCACCGGGGTTTCGCGCCGAAAAGCCAAGTCCGCTCGGCTTTTAATACTATGTCCACTGTCCACTACTTTGCGATACGTTCCTATTTGTAATTGAAATCTGCCCGCCGCTCTTGCCCGCTCTCGCCATCGCTGCTCGTTTTCTCGTTAGATTCTCTTTTTTTCTCGGCCGACTCATCCTACTGGAACCACGTTGATCCTCCTTTCTCCGTATATAGGGCCGTTTGCCGATGTCGCTTTCGGTTTGTAATGCCGGGAATTGCGAGAGGAGTGAAGGTCTTTCGTTCGGTTATATCTGGGATCGCTACCGCGTCTGATCGACCACTAATTCGCGTGTATTAATTGTCGGTTTACAACTTGGATATAACAGAGCGTTCGGGGATTTAACTTAATTATCGGCGATTATTTCTCGCTGATAAGCGAGACAAACTATATATGATCGCAGAAATTTTCTGCCGTCGTATCGTGAATTTATCTCTCGTGGAACAACGGTGGACGTTGGAAATTGCAGTGTTATACAATTGAAATAAGTTACAATTGAATACTGTGTTATATGTAAATTTCGTTATAATTCTCGTACGTCTCAGTTTGTTATTTTATCGGTTTTATCTACTGTACTGTATATCTAGAAAAATTTAATCTGTTTTGTATTTAAAATAAAGGATATAATTAACGCAACTGATCGATGATATCTTTTATTTCGACCAGGTGTGAAATCATTAAACCGTCATACATTTTCAAAAAAGTTAATCTTTTACCAATTTTATCTTAAATGATACATTTGTAATCAAGCAAAAGCTTCTGTAAAAAATTTATGGAATGCGCAATTCAATAAAGAATATATACATTATCTGATTTTGTTCCTTCTGTTTAATTTGCGAAAATTCCTATAGGTCCTTTAGTAATGAATAAGTATCGTTTCGACATTCTTTACCGAAATAGAAACCAAATACAAAATCGTTCTAAAACTTCATTCTGAAACTTCAAATAAAGTACCGGGTAATCTGGACTACCGGTCTTTGACGATATCAGGTTACTTGCGACGATTTAGACACTTTTGCTCCGTTTTTGTGTCAAAACGATCGCGCTTTGTGACGCATGAGAGTGACCGGCGCGGTGAGTGCATGCCATTTGTGACGCGTTTAAACGAGTCCTGGGCATGCATCGCGAATTCGCGCGGCGCTGTCCGATTTCGCATCGCTATTCATACGTGAGTATTGAACGGCGCTCGTGCGGAAGGACTAACCTGGAGAGCGAGAGCGAGAGAGAGAGAGAGAGAGAGAGAGAGAGAGAGAGAGAGAGAGAGAGAGAGAGAGAGAGAGAGAGAGAGAGAGAGAGAGAGAGAGAGAGAGAGAGAGAGATAGTAGAGTAGTGATGGCTCTCGAACCAATGCTTGCTCGCAATTTTCCAGCAAACCGAATATGAATGCTCGATCGAAAGGGAGAACTCGGCCAGAGAGCAAAAATGCACTGAATCCACATTTTACAAACTCTATTTTAAGTCATATTGTCAATAAAATTTATAGACTTGATAAATTTTGAATTTGATTCATTGTTCGAAACTTTTCAGTGCGAACATTTATACTCATGCATTTTGACGCTTGCATTATTATTTTATTTCCAGTATACCGATTGGACAGTTGGATCGTCAACAGACCGACGTTGGACCGACGTTGGCTCACAATCAGCTTGAAAAACTTATACTTCGCACAATGTCGATGCCATCGCTACACACGGGTCACGTTCGTCCATCCACAGGTAATAGACAATTGTCATTACGCCACCGGTCCTCGTTATTATGCCGTGTGCGCTACGATATATTATGATTTCCGATAGCTCTCGTAGCCAGGCGATGGTCATTTCGGGCGTCAAACGTCGCCGGTACGTGCGAAAAAGACACCTGTGTCTGTCGCCGCCGTTAATGGCTAATACGTGATGCGTTTCTAATTAACGTAGTCGAGAAACGAGCAGAAACGACGAGAGGAGAGAAACGGCGCGGGCGTTGCGCGACAGACGTGTATATGCAAATAGTGGAGAAGTAGAAAAAACGTGAAATATTGCGGGATTCTTGGGGGAAGGTTGTATAAGTCGTTTGCGGGTACAGCGGCGACCTGCTTCTAGAAAATTTTATTAGAACGATAGTTATGAATGCGTTTTGTAATGTTTATTGCGGAATTGTATATAAGTATAAGAAAATACACAGGTTTTTTCATTAATGGCATAAATAATAAATAAAAAGGTAGCTTACAAAGTAAGCTTCTTAACTAGAACAGAATTTTACTGAAATTTTTTAATTCTTTGTAAGAAAAAGGAGATAAATTTTGGTACTGGAAAATATTTTAATTTTTTTCAGAGAGCTCGCAGAGATATAAGTATTTATTAGACGTAGTCCGTGTGAGTAAAAATATATTAATATTTTTCATTACTAGTATATAAACAAGGTAAAGGTAGTCGACGTAGAAAATTTTGCGAAATTGTGTATGCAAAGGACGATGTCCAATTTGTCCGCCCATGGACAGATTATTGCGATAGAACAAAAGTTATTATGATTATGCTTAACGAAATTAATAAAATATATGAATATACGGTTGAATAGCATGACATTTATATCACAATTATTTATATCTGATGAGCAACAGATTTTTATTGCGTAATATCTCTTTATAATACAAAGCAAATAATCTCTCTCTCTCTCTCTTCTCTCATGCTAAAAAAGACTATTTTGCATGATATAATACTAAAATCCTACAAAGAAAGGAGAAGTGTACGAATTGTCAGAAGCGGCCGGTACGACTAAATATTTAATATTAATCTCACGTAAATACTTAACTTCTCTTATATTTATAATAAAAGAGCTGGACATATGAAGGGCGGAAAGGGTCGCGTGTTGGACGTTCAAACGGGATCCTTCTCGCTGAAACCTTTTATAATTGTCGGCTCAAAAGTTAGCGTTGTTATTCTACATACCAGCTGAACAACACCCAGAGGTAGTAGCAGGAAGACGCAATCTACGATAATGCCGCGAGCGTTGTACAAAGGCCACGAGAAACTGCATCGTTTTATAGTAACGCTGCTTTATCCTGGCGTTTGCTGTAAAACAGCGACGTCACGTTAAATCCCGAAAAGTCGTCCTTCACGCGGGGCATATCATTAAGGGAAATACGATAGCCTCGGGAGCCATTTTCGAAGGGGAGAGAGAGAGAGAGAAGGAAGAGCTGTTTTAAGCTGTGCTCTTCCGAGGCACGTTAATGTAACGCGCGTAAATTCCTGCGTGCATACATGAGCGCGTACAGATATCCGGCGCACGCGACACACGGTGCGTCGGCACGGCATCGTGTGGGCGCGACTCGAGTAAACTGGTAATACTAATCCGAGTAGTAATACTTAATAGGCAGGCCCCGGAGCAGTGCCCGGGCCAAGTCCTCCTAAGTGAATTAACCTCGAGTTAATCTCAAGTTAAGGAAACCCCTAAGCAGACCTACGAGTGATCCTCTCGCTACTTCGTTAGATCAGCTGCTCCGCCCTTCTTGAACATCCGTTTCGCCTACGTTTGCGTCGTATGAACTAACGAGAGCCAGTCATCGAGATTCCTGCGGGATTCGCGGCGATCTTTGACGAGAGATACTCACTCCCCTGCTAAAAACCTCGATCGATTTTAGAACGCAAATGAGAACCTATAAAGGTGCAGAGCGGCGATTCGAAAAGGAGCGTAAACATTATTTTTCAGGAAAATGCATTTCAAGTTCTTATCTTATCTCAGAGAATACCTGGAGGGACCACTAAAACTCTGTTAATAGATAATGGAGTTGCGGTTCTCTCTCTCTCTCTCTCTCTCTCTCTCTCTAAGTGTTTTATAAGATAAAATAAAAACTTGAGACGCATTTTGCTTAAAGCAGCGTTTTGGCTTGCGCGCCCTTTTTTAATTCAATAAGTTGGCTCAGTAACAAGAGTTAACATTTATTTAATTTACGAGCTTTATACCTAGTTTCGAGAAGAAGCTGCATATACTGCATGTATTAATCTGTTCTCGAGATCCTAAAATCAGGATTCTCGAGTATCTCTAAAGTGGTATTATTGAACAAGTTATGAGTCGCATAAAGCGTTTAATACGGCATAATTGTGACGGTAATGGAATATCGTATAATATAATCGTGAAAAATATTTACCTTTATATGTAATTACTACTAAAAAGTATAAAACTCATTTTTCCGATCAAAACGAAACGAAATGCTACTCGCCGATTGCAGACAAAAATAATTAAAACCTGCTATCATCGATGTTACGAAGCTATTATTTTTATAGCCACGTTATCCTATTATCCTGGAAAGGGACGTTCTCTTTATCCGTCCCAAGTATACTGTAAACTTATATATTTACGGAAAGGACGTAAAGGAGCGTAATTTCGGCGTAAAGCTAATTGTTAAAGAATATTGCAGTTGTACGCAATTTCGTGTATTTTTCATATCGAAAATGGATTTTCTATAAATCTTATTAAAAGAATGTTACATTGAAGAATTATTTTCGATTGTATTCTAAATAATGCGTTATCTTTAATTATATATAGGAAAGATCCCTATTATGAGACAGAATTCTAATATGAGATATTTTAAGCTAAAAGGCCTTATATAGGCCCCATCTTTTGATTCCACCATGTAAAAAACCCGCCATCTCATATTAGGATCCTGTCTTATAATAGGGGTTTTTCCTCTATTCTTTTATTCGAGAAAATATTCATTACACGTATTTCGTTTCTCTTTTGCTTCAGTCCACGTTCCATATTTTCCCCTATAACGTACACAGACACAGAGGGAATCGCGTTTACATGACGCTCGGCGCGTATTCCGGTTTATTTTATTCGCGTTTATGGTAGATCACTTGCGTCGCTTTGCATGACAAGCGCGCGCGCGCGCGTCGATATGTTTCACGCGTTTCACGATTTTGTTTGAGGTTCCGCGGTTTTCAGCGCCGTGTGTGTTATTTCCGACACACGCTCGCGCGCGAGCGAGCGAGCGAGAAATCCGAGGCGTCTCCACCTTTCCATCGCGACGTCATGCGCCGCTGGCACATCGCCGACGTGGTTGCAGATCGTGCAGGTTTCGTCGACAACGAACCAAGTTTTATGAACGGCTCGCCTGTCACGAAACCCGGACGTCTGCGTCCATGCTTGGTCCTCTTCCTGATGCTTCCGATGATGCTCCTTCCGCATTGGTCCCCCGAGCGATACAATGAATAACACATTTATATTAGGTGCTTCTTAAATTTATTTGATTTTCACTTATTCAGAATTTGGTCGACATAAATATTTCCTTCCTGCTTAGTCAAAAAAATTTAGCGCGATATATGTCACGGTGTCAAGATAAATCTATTTCTTGTGTAATACATAATTTTTTTTGCATGGGAATAAGCTGCTACTGCGAAAATGCTTATGATAAAATATACGTTTCGAGGATGCTAATATTAAAATGCTAGCATTAAGTTTTTCAGCGTAACCTTGTTTTAAGAATAGACGAGAAAGTATAGAAGGCTGACGCAGAGGAAAAAAATAATCCGACGCTTTATGAATTTAAAGCCGTGACAGATATTCCGCTCTTGAGGTTAACAGCGTTTCTCTTTTATGTATAAACTGCATTACGAATAAGTGGAATAACATCTCATTTTATATGAGAGATTGATACGTGCTTGTGACACTGAAAATCGGATCAAAATTGTAATGTAGGTGATGGGTATAGTTGTTGATTCCGCGTAATCACTCAGATTCGATTCAGTTGCAGAAATACAGCGTAGCTTTATTTTCATTAAATTTCAAGAATAATTTGATTTAATTTTAATCAAACCTGCCTGTATCCAATAGCTTCATCGATTGTTAATTTCTTTCGACGTTTCCACTATAAGAAGGAAACAAGCGTGCGGAATTCGTCAAAGATGTTGCCGTTAACGGTTAATCTGATAAAAAATGGCCGTCCTCTGTATAAAAGAAATCACAATTCGGTTTTAACATCCTGCACGTGCAGCCTTCGCCAATCCGGGGTATAAAGCCGATGGGGCAGCCTTTGAAAGAAGGCTCTCTCTCCAGAGGACAACGGTGCGTTGCACTGCTCTCACGGCCGTGTAATTATTATCGATTCCATTACTGCGCTCGTAATACTCCCGGCGAAATTACCGCGGTCGCCGTATCGCATCGCGATCGTTACGGCCGGCTCGCGTTTAATCAGTGCTTACGATGATATTACGAGAGCGCAACGTGCGACACGAAATTATTGTAAGCCGCGTCCGCTAAATATTCCGTCAGCGGCCGCTAATCGTCCACGTTAACCGAGTTAATAAGCGCACCCGATACGCGCGCATTCGATTTATATTCGCCGTTCGTTATCGAGGTTGGGTTACAGGGAAGGGTAGTCGATGATGATGATGACGACGACGAACAAGACGGCCATGGGGATGGTTCGGGAAAGAGTAGAGAGAGAGAGAGATTGGCAGGAATTGTTTGCACGTCTGTCCGCACACGAGAGAGATAGAAAAAGAGAGAGAGAGAGAGAAGGGGGGGGACAAGGGACAAGCGGGAGCGAATGAGTCAGTGAGTGGAATACCTAATGAAATTACGATGTTACTTCCCTGAAAGACGCCCCGTGGAGGCGGGCACGGGTACATACACGCGGCGATCAGAGCGTGTAAAGTCCATCCCTGTATCACGAGCTGTCGCGCGTGAGCGCGTGTCCGTCCGTGTATGCGTGTTTTTCCACGTATATACACGTGCCATACGCATAAACACGCGCGGGTGTTTGTGTACGTGTCGCGGGTGTCCTTCCTGCCTGTGCAATGTGCAAGCACGCGTGTGGACACACGTGCATGCCGACGCATCCAGCGTCGCGTCCGTCGCGCCGCGTGCATCCGCGCTCTTTCGCCGCGGAAAAGCTCTTTGTAAAGCGCCGAACGAGAGCTTTGTGAAAAGCGCAATTGACAGGTCTTCCTATTAGTAGACGACAAAATATCGGAGGCGGAGGGAGGGGGGGGAGGAGAAAAAACGTCGGCATGAAGCGATGGAGGAATATAGCGTTGCGAGTGTCGTCGGAGCGAAAGAGACGCTCGGTAAAGTACCTCGTACCGTTTCTTCCTCGCTCTCTCTCTCTTTCTCTCTCGCTCTATCTCTCTCTTTTTTCGTTGCATTAACCGGTTGAACTTCCATACGCGTAAAGCGGCTGACGCCATGGACGCCCAGGTTGCCGCGATATTCCCTGAAAATCCGGCCGATCGCTTCCCCGACGTCCTTTGACAAAGTCCGGTTCATCTCCCGGATCGTCGATGAAAAGCGCGATCGATTTCGGTTGAACTTGTGCGTCTACCTGTAAAGAGCCGACCCCGTCTTTCGTGTTCGAGGCGTTATCTGCTGTTATAACGATTAAAATTATAAAAGGGAGAGACAGAGATGGGGAGGACGCGTCAAAGAGACAGGCGGCTTTGTGCTTCATTTGCGAACTTAGGCCACGATTATGCGCAGCACCTAAGTATATATCGTAGTAATGAACAGATCGGAAACAATGATTTTGCAATAAAGGACGGATAAAGTTCCTCTTCGCGTCAAATATAGATTTCAACTTTATAATACATCGCACTCGCGAAACTCGCTGTGTAATTTCGACATCCGAATCGAAACTAATAAAATTAACGATTCGATAATTTAAGTAGACAGCCAAGTCCGTTTTATCTTTAGATCAAATGCTGCGAATGTATGGGCAATCTAATTTTGAAGGAGAAATTAGGTCATTAACCTTCGTGTAGAGAAGAGAGAGAGAGAGACAGGAAACAGAAAGAGAATGGAAGAGTAAGAGGAGGAAGCCGATCGCAGACAGGTTAGATTAAAGCCGGAAATCGGTATGGCTGGTTTGGTGACCAAAGTTCGACCTTTATTATTATCGTTTGTCCCGAAGGCATCGTGATATTCGTGATGTGGAACAATGCTACGGCGTTCTGTAATTATGTTAAGTACGCCGTCGCGTAGCGCGCGCGAAAGCCATATAGTGCACGTATACCGAACTACCGTTCGCTTCCAATAGTTGGGTTACCTCGAGATTCACCCTTGCAGACGAGTCGAGAGTCGAGAGGAAGCCGGGGAGGTGCGCGGAAGAGGAGCGGTAGATAGGGAAGTGTATTGCGAGCCAGCCTATAACGTAACGCTGTTATAGAGTATAGCGCAACCGACCGCTCTTGTGATCAGACACTAACTAACTGTACTTTGGCCGCGCGCGTGCTTAATATATGGATTCCATTCGAGTATTTGCCGGCGTCGTGTCCGGATGGAAGTTTTTCTCAGGTTCTCTCGTAAATGCGTATCGATTTTCTAAATGTATTATCACATGGCTGCGATTATCACTGGAATTTATTAAAACTTAAGTTGTGGAAAAACGGTGCGTCTATAAGATATATGTGAGAGTCTCAGAAATTTATCTTTTATCCGAGTAGGAAAGAATATTTTGCCTGAGGTTATCGCGTTAAGAAACCATTCCTTTTGCGTTTTTAATCATTTATCTTGAATCCTTCATGACCTGTGTCTTTATTATCTACATCAAGAGCGTGACGGTACACCTTGGGCAATTTGTTGCTCATGTGCAACTATGGCCGTATATACTAGGTAGCCAGGAAGCGGGTAGTCGTAGGGAGAGTGACGACAGGGAGATGCGAGAGGGAGAGCGAGAGCGAGTGCGAGAGCGAGTGCGAGAGAAAGAGAGAGTCAACGAGAGGAGAGCGTTGATGGTTGACGTATCTGTATGCCGCAGTGACGGCAGACAAGCACGTATATCAAATAATTAGATTTCGGCCTGAAACGTCAATAACCATGTCAAACCATTACCCGTGCGAGACCCCGTCGACCGGTTCGGTGCTGGTTGGTCGGTCGACCGACGACCGGCCGGGAAGAGCTGCATGCCTGTCTGACTGCTAGACTGCTGCTGCCTCTTGCCTAGATAGCTTGTTGGCTGGCTAGCTGGCTGGTTGGCTGGCTGCTCACGAATTTAACCGAGTTAGCAAACAACTCATTTAACGAAATTAGGGCCCCGAGCGTCGCTTAAAATCGGAGAAATAAAATTACGAAGCGGCGGGTGGGGTGACCGGCACTGGTGGCAAACAGGAAGGGAAAGGGAGACGTCGGCTTCGAGTTGAGATTTTGGATGTTTCTGTCGTTCTTAACCGCTGATGCCGGGGCCGCGACGGGCGTAAGGAATTTTTTAATGGAAACTCGTTAATAGGCTAAACTCGTGGCTTCGCGCGGCGAATCGAAAATATATGCCACGGAGAGAATTTTCTCTTAAAATTTACCCTGAAATCGTGGTAGTTGTGGGATAACATGTATCACCAAGAATTTTTTGCGAGAATTTTATTCCGATTAATATATACTACCATGATAAAAAATATTAATATCTATTACATTAAAATATAAAATATGTTTGATTAATTTTACTAAAATATATCTAGGAAATTTCAATAATTTTTCAAAATTTACCAATCTACCTGGTAATTTTTATCACGTTGTTTGTAAAATATCTTTTGTATATTTTAAAATTCTTGGTTGCCAAGTTGTCCTAAGTTTGTAGTGAATTTAAGTGTAAAATGTAACAAAAAATTCTCTCCGTGTGTGAATATGTTTTTTACGCATGCATAAGAAATGTATGTTATGTACATAGATATTCACGAGAATTTAATACAATCTCGAAAAAACACCATAGTTTTTATATAAAACAAAATATATTTCTTATATTAAAAAATCAGCATTAAATGAGCCATTACTCACAGTTCAAAGAAAGATTGTATTCTCTTTTTTTTTGTTACGGACCAAGGAAAAAATTTATCTAAATCAGAGATACCCTGTATACGCAGAATGAAGAGAAGAAGAGAGAGGGGGAGGGGAAGGAGAGAGAGACAGAGAGCAATGCGGGTGTTTAAAGTGCGAAGGAAATGTCGTCGGCGACGTCAGGCGTTGCCACTCGGGCGAAACAATACACGCCTTCCGTTTGAGATACGATTCGAGCGTGCCGTGCTCGACGTTTCGCACTGTATGCTCACTTCGCTTCGAGCGAGCGAGAACGCGTGCACGCCGTGCATTTGTGTCGCAGGCAATCGCCTGCATTGTGCACATGGGGTACATTGTACAAAGAGAGGAGGAGAGCGAGAGAATATATGTGTGTGTGTATATATATATATATATATATATATATATATATATATATATATATATATATATATATATATATATATGGAGTAACAGGTTCACAGTGAATCGGTCTGGCTATCGCGGCTTTACTATCTGACAGCCTTTCCTCGTCTTCTCCCTTACGTTCTAACGTCATTGTACCTTGCCGACACGCATCCAGTAATTCACACAACTCGCGCGGCATGCCGCAAATTTAGGAAGTGACGTTGACTCGGGTTACGACCTCGCTTTTTAATCGGCTCTGTTGTCTCTCGGTTACTCTCGGTTACTCTCGGTAAAAAGTGGAGCAGAATGCCCGAAGAAATCGAATTATTCCAGGACGCGGATATATGCAGGATATCTGGATACTCCGTTTTCAATGAACCATCTTGCGGAATGTGCCTGCACGAAGAAATCGAATTGCAAGTTTAACCGGTGTCACTCGTGACATATTCAATTTCTATGAATGGTTTTGTCATTCCTGAAAATTGAGTCAGACAATTTCACTCGGCCGGATTGACTGTCATAAATCTGATCGGAAGATAGAAATCGCGATTGATACGCGTTTTAATTACATTTTGCTTATGATACTATATGGGCACAGACATGGAAATCGAGCGCGTAAATGATATGCATCTCAAGGCAAATAAAGAACTCGATAAATTTCCCTGATTTCGGCAAGAAAGTGAGATGTCCCTTTTTTTATTATTTTATTTTTTTTATATAGCTTTGGCGAGCTTGCAAAACGCGCGAACGTGTCTTGCCCGCCGGTTTTTGAACTACGTAAATCGATAAATTTGTAATTTCATCTCGCGCTCCTGTTAGCGCCACGCTAAAGAGAAACTCGCGTCGTATGGCGCGGGCAATAAGAGTTTGCGCCGGTCGAAATCGAGTTATTTACCTGATTGCGAGTTTTGTGAAAAATCGTAATGAACTTGGGTCGCGAGTATCGCTCAACTTTCGCAATTTAAACGTCGAGCTCGGCCGGATAATTGCGGAGGTCGCGCAGAAGCAACGCAACGGAGGACGGCGTTTTATACGCGCGCGTTGCGCGGAATTAACGCTCGGCACTTCTAAATTCGCACGCGATCACTGTTGCGATTTTATCGCGCGCGAAACTTTTTCATTCTAAACTCGTTAGTAATTCCTTTTTCCGTAAGTAAGAACGCCGCACTCTCGCCGTTCGACGCGAGTTTCCTCCACCAGAAAATTTAATTACCGAATTGCGCGAAGCGCGGTTTGTCCGAGTGAAATATTTGCATTAGACACTTATTAATTTCCTGACTTCGCAATCTTTATCTCTTCCCCCGTTCCTCGCGGGGTATCCGCGTATTAATGTCCCTACTTGCCATTGTCTTCGGATTTACGGAGAGCTCCCCCCCCCCGCGCGACGCGCCTCCCATTCAATTAAACTTCGCGAAACAAGCGGTAATGAATTTAGATATCCTGATGCGTTTAACTTACAGAAAAAGATACATCTTCCATCTTCTCTCGCGAGATTCCTTTTTGAGTTCATCGACGCTACGTGGAATAAGTTCGTGCGA
This sequence comes from Temnothorax ravouxi, assembly GCA_030770255.1. NCBI lineage: Eukaryota > Metazoa > Arthropoda > Insecta > Hymenoptera > Formicidae > Temnothorax > Temnothorax ravouxi. The sequence continues at coordinate 83,296 of JASTWP010000177.1, forward strand.
GATTAAGCTGACCGCACTGACCGCAGTAGTATATATAAATCATTTTCAGACAGACACTGCGAGATTGTGGTCGATCCTTATGGCGTATTCCACTTTAAGTAGAAACAGTCAATCATGGTCAGACCGCTTTATTATATCACGCATCCATTGCTCGTTTGTAAAACAACATTTAAAATATTTAGTCGCCAGCACTAATGAGAATGTTAAATAGAAAAATTAAAATCATCGATGTCATGACTACATTCCCGTTTCAGATTGATAAGATCGAAATGGTTGAAGTTTCCGCGTCGCGGTCCGAGTGTAAAGGTCGCCGCGTGCACGATCGCTAACAATGATCCTCCAAGCAAGTCTCAAACGAGTTATCTAACGGCAATAAAGGCACGTATCGTACAGTCAATGGGCGGTACTCGCTGATAGTGGCAACTTCCTATCGGCTTTTCAAGCGATTGCTGCGCTGCCGCTTGCACCAAGATTGGCTCCATAGATAAGAAAACAGCCGAAGGCGTGAGGTGATATTGTCGATTCTCGCATGATATCTACGCGCCGTTTCCTCGTATGTCGTTCGATCGACGTGACCCGCTTTTCTTGTTTCTCACTCTCGAAAAGTCATTCGTTCTCTTCCTTTGTTTTTTCCTCCCATTTTCTATTTTTCCCTATTACATGCAAAATATGGATGCAACATCCATCTTTCCGTCTGGGAAATAATTCAACGTCAGTGCAATATGAAGAAAACTAAACGAAGGCTCTGACGACTTGACGAGTATTACGGATCACAGTTTTGACGATGGAATGAGTTTGTTAAGCGTAAAATAATTTCCACTTAGCTTCATCGCGTATAGTTGCGATCATAACGCATTATTGCGTGTTTCTTGATAAATATTAAAATTACGCGAAATGTACGTTTAGCTCAAACATGTGTTAAAATAGTTTATTAAGATAACACAGCATGATATTAGAGTTTATTTTCGTTCAGAATTTATTTTAACGGATTAATATGAAAATTCGTGTGACATAACTAATAATTCAAATAAATATATTTTTCATGGATAGATATACACTGTACCCATTTTATTATGTTATATAAATTGATGTTATGATGGAGTATCTGCTGTTTTCGCCCGAACAAAAACATATATGACAGGATTTTTTTTTATGCGTGCATGGTAAATCAAGCTCTTCGCCTGCTTCCCAATTTAGATTCCGAATTTTGCGTCATTTTCGTCTTTCTAAAAAAGTCCCGAGCCTATTCTATTCGCACACCAGTGCGAAGACCGAAGGTAGGAAAAGGAGGACACCGGTAGAAATGGGGGCAAGAAACGAGAGGGAACGAATAAATTTGCGGCAAACCGTCCCCTCAAAACGTGGCATGCAAATGGCCCCCGGGGCAATTTCAAATTTTACGAGTCTGAAAGTCGTAGGTGCGACATTCTTCGCCTTCCACTGCCTGCTGCTACGTCTACCCCGTGGAAGTTACTCCTGTGGCTTTTCACCCGTTTTCCCGTTGCCCTTCCCCCCTCTCCCTCTATCGACGAATCGTATTCACCCCTCCCGTTAATGTCCCGCGCTAAAAAGCTCTCGTTCTCGCGGAAATCGCTTTCGCTACTACTACGTAGCGTTCGAGAGAATTCCCGTCACGTTCACTCAATTATTATATATCTAAACGAAAATTCGGATCAGAATGCCGCAAAGAGCTCATTAAACGCTCCTTGGAAAAGTATACCTACGTGCGATAATTTTCCACGTTGCTACCTTTATCCGAAATTCTGCTGCATCATTAGATAACATTTTATATCGTTATTACAGATGATTTTACTTCAAGTCAGTTATTGATCTTAAATTACATATTCGTAGTAAGCATGATAAGATATGTTTGGATATATAATTATATAAATAACTTCTGAAATAAAATATGCGAATCCCAATATCTTTCTCTTTTCTCAATACTTTTAATTCTCGATCGATGTAAATGCTTTTTTCTCTGAAAAAGATATCGCGTAGCATATTTTTTCGAAAGTTAAATTGGAAATAAAAGATGGATACATAAACCGTGGCTGGTACGTAAAAACATAGACACTTGTAAGAACTCGATCTGTCCATCGATCTTCGTTAATCCGTCTACGTTTTTTCGAGTGGAAACAGAACGACTTATTCCGAAGGGTGAGAAATGTGGTCGAGAAATGGATTCAGGCGCGGAATCTGACGGACAGCGAAGCCCGCGGTTTTCCTTTCAGCGCTTTAACGAAATTTTAAGCATATCCGCGGCTCTCTCAAGGTCGATTTCCATTTCCGGCATCTCGCGCGGCGTCTCTCCCAATTAAAGAGCCCGCCGAAGTTTCTCTGGAAGCTGCAAGCACCAATTTCCTCGCGCGCGCGGATCACCAAAGAGTGGATGCGCAATTCTCGCCAATCTAAGTTCGCGACGACTTTAATTATGCGTAGGCTACATCGGGCATTCGGGACGGCGAAACAGAAAAAGAGGGACTGAGACAGAATGGGGGAGAAAGAGTGAAAGACGGAGAGGGAAAGGAAGAAGGGAAAGCATGGAACGGTGCTAGATCCAGGGCGTTCTTCCGCGACATTAAGAGAGAATATCGGACGACGTTCTTTTGATCGGTGAATTTCTTTCGCGTTAAATCCCTTGCCAATCGCACGTTCCGAGTCTTATTATCGAGCTGTGGAACAATCATGTATTTTCTCTTGCCACGATACTGATAACTCCCCCCCCCCGTATTTTTTGCTCCTAATCTATTGTCCCGCGTCACAATAGACATCAGTAGAACATTTCCAATCTGAACTATTATGTCTTTGTTCCTTGTTATCAGCGAAGCTACTGTATTATAGTAAAACCTCAATCAGGCCGAGTCGGTTCGCGAATCGATCTCTTTTTGAGTAATTATTTATTGCGCAATATTATGTCACGTATTATTAATATGAGAGAAAGAGGGAGGATCATAAATTATAGACTTTATATAATTATCTTTCATCAGAGATTTAACGATAATTGGCTGTTATTATCTTGATTACGTTATCGAATAATACGCGACAATGAAAATATTTTTGCCTCCAAATTCAATTTGTTTCTCACAGTTTCTATCTAAAAACCACTAAACGAATCTTTTCTGCAGTTTTCTCTTTTCCGTTCGATGGTATATAATCACCAATAACAATATCTCGATAAACGCCACGAACGACAACATATTTCGTGCTTTCACGTCGCAATCCCCGCTAACTGCCGCGATTTAAAACCGTTAAGCGCGCACAAACGGATCTTTCTTTAGGGTAGTGAAATTTATACGATTGCGCTCGATTTTTGCTTTGCACATGCGGGAGCGCGCTTTCGTTCCGCTCGCTAACTGAAATATCGCGCCGATAACGAGAACGTACGCGGCCGTACGGGGGTCACTACGGCCTGGAATAAAGAGAAACGCGGAAACTATCAATCGCGTATACAGGGTTATCTAAAAACACGATCCAAGGTTTTAGACCTTAACATGTAAAACTAATTATAAGTAAGCTGACATGACTCAGTGATTTGATCGAGATAAACCGTGATAGGCAACTGATGAACGCACAAGAATGTCGAACGAGATTGTTATTATTACGTATCGTAGTATTTAATTGATTGGATTAGGTAAATCATCTACATGTATTTTTGTTGACATTAATCTGCACAATTGCGTTAATTAATCTTTTTCTATTTGTATCCGTATGTCTCTTTTCATATTTCTCTGTACGCGTGCCCATCGTATCGGGATCCACCCCGTCCAAGTGGCGAGCACGTAGCGTGGACGTAGGTGTAATCTCGCCGCATACACGCGCGATTCCGTACCGGATATCAGGGAGCACGACTGGAGAGCTTACGGGGATCAATGGTCGTTCAGCGGCGTTTTATCCGGCCCGGGCTTAAGCGTTAATTTTTGCGAATGAACTCGGTGACCGAGCCGCGCGGCTTTGGCCGGCCCGCCGCGACAGTGTGCGGCATTTATCGAATTTACAGCTTTCCGGTGTGCCGCGCGAATTTATCGACGATATATTCGACAAATTCGCAAACGTGATTGCCGTTTTGCAAGTTATGCGATATCGGCTCGATGAAAATTAGGATATTATGAAATACGGAATATTTTCGACTTTTGACATAATTAACTTCACTACGCTGAATTAAGGACATAATGTCGTTCAGAAATCTTTATAAAAGTAAGAGCAAACGTACGATAGCATTCCGACGAAATAAAAATCATAAATATTATTTAACTAACAAAAGCTTAATGTGACTTGTGATTACAATAAATGATTAAGATACTATATGTATCATGATTTTATTTCTTATACTAGATATGATATACCGCATTTTATGAACAGAATAATGTGAAGTATAACGGGAAGATAATTTCCCATCGAATTGATAGGCAAAACTTCGCGTTACTTTGTCATGAAACTTTATGAAGAATTTAAGAGTGATAATGAGGTAGAATAATGATTCAACAACGCTCTTCCCTTTCACCAAGACGGTTATGATGAGTAACCGACGTTAATGTTAATAGCGTTCTGTTTCAGATTTGAATAATTTTTAAAGACTCATGAATATTTATCGGTGTTATCACGAGCAAATATAGTTTTAACCCGCGGATTATTTTTGCATAAATTAGCCGCTGCGATAACACGCGTAATTATTTAATTTATTATAATTCCCACAGTTAGTCTTAGGCACACGAGAGTGTCTTTTTGTTAATTTGAACCTGTATTTCTTTACACGCATTGAGCGAACGTTGATCTATTAGTTATCCGTGTGTTTTGGATTAATTGCATTCCCCGTTTTGTAACAGGATATATTATTACTGATGAAACACATTCTATTCCACTTTTACTACTGGAGATACATTTTTTCAAAAAATTTCTAATTTGTACTTTGAAGAAAAATTAATAACGATTTCAAAATATTTCTCATTTTTTATTACGATAAACATACATTTATCCAACTGACTGTACCTAACGGGTGACACAGTTAATTGTTTATGGCTCGATGGTCGAATTCATGTCTAATGATCCCATCGTTTCGGTTGGATCATTGCACGAAATTGGATACGAGCGATAACAATACCATTGCGCGAAACGTTCGATAGACAAAAGAATGGATGCGCAAATGACAACTCGACAAATTTAGCGTATTCGAGTCTGCCAACCGTGTCGATATTCGTATACGATTGAATAGCGTGTCCGCGATTTTTCATGCTCTCAGAATCAATCGCCTATCGATTACTTACCAATATTGCGCAAATTCTAAATTGAGACACTTTCATTTAATTGTTTTCAGCAAGTTTAAAAACTGACATTATATCTATTTTTATTTCAATTGATTTGTCTTAGTACTTCGGACAACTTCTTTATATCTTGATTAGTTACTTACATATATTATAATTATATTTACATTACATAGATAATATGTGCAGAGTGATTATGCTAGATTAACTTCGACCTCGTGACAGAATATTAAAATTCTCGCGATCTACGAAATATGCTTTAATAATCATGATAAAATTGCGAATGTTATTGACGAGTGAGTATTCGCAGGATGCATATCGCGCATCGCTTCAGCTTTTAAATTTTTTAAAAGTTAATAAAAACACGATGTCGGCGAACCTCATTAAAAGTTGCCGGCTTAACATTTATGTCGTGGAAATGCAAAATTATACAAAAAGAAAATAAACGTTCACCACCGCGCGCGATTTCGCGATTCGTGTTTATCGATTGTGCGGAAATAGAGAAAGCTGAATGGTCACGGGAATGAGGAGAAACGACTTCCCGACGTGCCTCTGCAGCAAGGACGATCCCGACAAAACCGAAAGACAATCCGGCGGCTTAAACCGGGGCGAAAGAGGCCGGAAAGAGCGACGCCGAAGATCGCAGCGACTCGCGAACGGTCAGGAGAGCTTAGTATGCATTGCGTGATAGCTCGCGTATATCCATTATATTATGCCCACCCTTCCTCCCTGTCTACTATACCCTCTCGAACTATATTCAACGGAAGAGATTTTCTGCCGGTTGGTTCCTTGTGCTATTACCCAGCCGCTATCTACAGCTTTTCTCCTCTTCTCTCTCTCTCTCTCTCTCTCCCTCCCCTTTCTCTCTCTCTCTCTCTCTCTCTCTCTCTCTCTGCTTTTACTTCGTTCATATCTCATATATACGCTCTCCTTTATGCGCACCCGTTATACTGCCGGGTATTTACGTGAATGCGATTCCGGTTTCACGTACGCCGACGACGAGCACGTCCCGTACACGTTAGCGCGAAGACGTATTCGAGCGTTGGTCGCTATGGTGAGAAAACGGGGGGGGGGCGGGGGTTGAAGGAGCGAGGGTTGCAAGCAAGGGGGTGCGTCTATGCAACGCGCTCCGACCGCAATCCGCGTGAGCGTGCGCGCGGGCCGATCGTCTCTCCGCATGCACGCGCGTCGCACGGACGTGATTTCGTCGTAAGGGGTTCGAGCCGCGCGAAGGGTGAACGTACTGAACGTGCTAACCGCGACCCGTAACCCCCCTCTTAATTCTCTTAACGACGTCGTATAGGTACGTACGGGTCCCGGAAATCTTTCCTCATACAGCGCAATCGAAGACGTCCCCCCATCTCTCTCTCTCTCTCTCTCTCTCTCTCTCTCTCTCTCGTCTTTTCACGATGTTCTATTTCAATTCCGGCCACAATCGGTTCCCAATATGTGGGAATGGAATCGAATCGTTTCGTTTCTTCGTCGAGAGACAAGATCGAGCGCTTGGCGATGACTCGCTTTAATATTCCTATTAGACAAAAGAATCCTGGCGTTAAAAATTTAGAAGACTTCAATCTCTCCGTACTCTCCACATGCGAGGTACATACGAGAGGGCAATGAAGCTACGTCAGAGCGGGAAAAGACTTTGAGATTATGTATTATCTGCGGGATAATTACCTGCGAATAATCTCGCGGTATATAGTGGCGAATTGAAGCCAATTTCGCGTTCCTATTATATGGTTTATATTAATTATTTTTATCCTAGTGGAAATATATCTTTGTTAAAGGATTGATTATACTTCGGTGTTACAAATCTTTGCAGTGTTTCGTTATAAATTGTGAGATTAAATAGAAACGTAACCGCGTTGTGATTGCTTATACAAATCATGCACTATCAACGTAGATTCCTTATAAAAAGGGCACATGATTTACACCATAGATGTAGATTGTAGATTTATTATTATTTAGGAGTGTTTACGCTCGGTTTCCATGGATTCTATGGCAAAGGAGGACGCTTATAGAGAATGTTACAAGACACAGCTGGAGGAGTAGTCCGAGTTGAATTGCCGGCTGGCGAATAAAATAAAATTTTACAAGCGTTCGAGGCTTTGCCTTTAATTTTATCACCGGTTGTTTTCCGCGAGGCTCGCCGTTACCCATTAAGAGGGAATTTAATTTTTTAGAGGGTTAAGTGTTAGTGTTGGCGATTTCGTTCGCCTTTAAAGCCCTCATTGAAAACACTGCGTGCGGTCGGCATATTTTCGGATGCTCTGTCCTTCTCGGATATCGCGTCGTGCAATTGTCGCTAACTACCCCGAAAATTATTAGACTATCAATAATCACGATTACTCGTCAAGCAATTATCGTTTGTTTCGTGCTCCTGAGTGAGAAATTTAATGGAAAATATAGTAATTTAAAATTTTAATGTTCTTCCATTTCTACATTAGTTAATGGAAGGAAAATTTTAGTATTTAATAAAATAAGTTTTTAATAATTTTAGTTGATTCAATAATGCAGTGCACGACAAAGTTTTAATAATTAGATATAAAAATAGAATGAAACAGAGTAAATCTTTATATACGTTAATGTCACGCTAAGTTAAATTTTGATACACGTTATTTGCGCTAACAGATAAGCGCAGTTCGTTGTGATCGAAAATGCGGCGTGTAGAGATCAATTGAATGCAATTTAAACTGAAATGAAGAAACTGAGGCTGTCGACGTATGCAGAGCTATGTATTCCCTCATCTCGCCTGATTATGCTAGCCACGCGGTAATTTCTGTTTGCATACCGGCCGACCTTTGACCCAAGCGCCACGTGGAGGGAAATTCTCTGCCACGCGAGCCCGAAGCGGGGAGGATTACTGAACCGGCGATGAATCGTTGAGGGCGGTTCGCGTTTTTATTGCCTCGTTATTTCATCTCGCGCACGTGGCACCCGCGTATTTTATCATTTCTCCGATTTCCCGATGGACGCGTTGATGCTCATTATGAAAGCGATCCCGTCGGAATGTCGAAGGGGAGAAGAAAGATCGTCTGATAAACGGCGAAGAACAATCTCGGCGATTTCCACGTGTAAATCGCGCGCGTTACGCGCACGCGAATAAGATCTCTATTATATATCCGCGAGACAGACATCGGTTAATCGAGAGAACGACTCGACTCGCTTCTATACAATTTGATTTTGCACAATTACAAGGAATGAATCGGCGAAATCTCACGTCGGCTGTGCGAACGGGCTCGACCTCCTCTTCATAGGCGGAGGAGAGATATACGTGTGCATATTGGCGCGGAATTTTTCCCCGTGAAATCAATCAACCCGGTTGAATTCAGCGTTGCTGCATCTCGCATCCGAGCGCGATTCGTCGTCGTCGTCGTCGTCGTCGTCGTCGTCGTCGTCGTCCCCTCTCTGCTCTTCACCGATTCCTTTCACGACGCCCTCAATCCCCTCTGCCTCACAGGCAGGAAAGGAAAATACGTAAACGAAAGTAGACGTATGCGAGTAGATAGGATTGCTGCCTATACGCACAGACGCTGCACGAATCGTTGAGAGTTCATTTTGGCTATAGCTATGTAGGTCCGATATTTTCTCTCCTGCCGATCTTCTCGACGGATATTCCACGCCAAGCAACGTCCTCGTACGTTCTTATTACCGAAACTAAGGTAAACGTCCCGATTGCCGGACATGTACCTATATCCGGACACCTTTATTATTTATAAGTATAACGCGAATTAAAATCAAAGATAAAAGTATTTTTTCTTGTAGTTTGAAACTTTAGTTATAATAGCCAAACGTTTATTTTCATAAATTTATCTTTTTTTAAAGGTATCCAGGTATGTGTCCAGACAGATATGTGTCCAGGTATTGGTACATTTCGTCTGCTTAAGTGTCCGGGTATTGGTACTTTTACCTTAATGCGTTACGCCGAAACAGTCGTCAGTCTTGATAGTCTACGTAGACTAGATTTGTCCTGTCGGTGAAATGTCGTTTCGAATACGGTCATACACGCCATTATTTTTTTTTATGAAGATATACACACGAGTTGTCGATGAGATTCTTTACAAGTAGGAATTATTGTTAGAAAATGGTTAAAGGTACTTATTTTTAAATAAATATTAAAAATATATATTTTGATGTTTTCTAAAAGACATTTAAAAATTTCAAATAGACGTATTATAGTAGATAAGAGATTTTTGCTGTTAAAAAATTAAGTAAATATTAAATCATACCGATTTATTAAGTATAATTCCAATTCCCATCTTCTTTTTTCATTAATGCATTTTCATCACAGAACTTTATCTTAATTGTTTTGACCGAAGTAATGAAAAATATTGCTGGATTTTATCTAACAGTAAATATTTTTATAGGCTACATTATATCCAAATTGGACCTATCATATGTATTCTAATCAATAAATATTAGAATCGATAAGATAGCATGTACATAGCTATGCATACAGACTTTAAAAAATATAAAAGACAACTTTTGATGTCTTTTTAAAAGGTCTTGAAAATGTTTTTAGAACGTCTTTTGTTAAATTTTGTACGAGATCTTAAAAGAGACGACTTTGAAACACGCCTGTTGTTTGGGGATTGCTTTCTCTCACGTATATTATATCAGACAAAAAAATATGCCACAAATATGTCATAAGCATTTTTTATTTTAACCCTGTAAATCTAACACTATGCACGATACTGTTACGCTATTGCAACGCACATATTTAAATGTATATTTGTTAGAGTAAAACTATTCGCTCGGTTTCTAGCGCAGACAGGATATTGGACCTCTCGTACTTGAATAAATAAACCTTTGCAGAAAATCCGATAGACCTGATAAAGCAGTGAACGCGCTGTTTTTAACTGCCGTGATCCGTTCCATTCATATCAATTACACGCATCTCATCCGCACCCACGTGTATCAGAATGTTAAAGAATGGTTGGAGAGAAAATCGTCGACGTTCCTCCTCAGAGACGCAACATACAATTTTACTAAAAGTTTCATTTCCTAGATTTAAATCTAAGGATTTAGATGCTCTCATTTAAGCGGATCCGCTTATACGAATTATGTAACCCACGTTTAATTATTAAGAAAAGCCGCGAGGATCGGAGTTACGACTGCGTATCCGTTTAACGTATTCCACTAGGGCGCGATTATATTTCACGCGTGTTATTTCACGCTCCGTGCGGCCGACAGTATACTAATTACGGACGTTAGCGCGCAGAAAGGCCGCTCGTTGCCCTCTCGTTGGCTCTATCCCCTCCTTATTTCGACAGATGTGCAAGATTAGGCCGGAGTGGCTGCGAGATCGATCGTTATTCTGCTTGATTATCGGCCCGGCAACGAATTAACGTGCTTCGAGTATCGCCGCGCCGTCCTCCATTCTCCGTTCGCTCCACGTACGCCCTCCTCTCTTTGTCGCTCTTCCTTTCTTTGTTCGCCTTATTTACCTCGAAGCTCAGCCTCTCGTTGCATCTCTTTTACGCCTGCCAACCATCTCCCAGCCTGCCCTCTTCCCCTTCAATCCCCTTTTCTTCACGGTGACTCGTGACCAGTCAAGCGCGTAAGAGGCTCCTTACTTTTTCTAATCTAGCTGACAGGATAGAGAGTTAGGCACAATCGATATGCTCTAAGCAGCAATTTACATGAAGCTGTCACCCCCGTACCCTTCCATGTCCGGTCGCAATTACGTTCGCGCACCGGGGGGTAGTCGCTGCCTATCTTTACCAGAAAATATATAACCGCGCGGCGCATTTGGCGATATACATTTTATATAATTATTTTCTCGAATATCGGCCAATATCGGTTTTCAATGATTCTGTCAATTCATTAAGGACTATCGATCACGAGAAAAAGAAAAAAAGTTGAATGATGAAATATTTATTTGGAATATAACTAAACGTTTATAATCTCAGTATGTAAAATATGCATGTAATTAAAATATAGGTATAATCTATAAAATTTATGTATACAGTTCACAGGTTGATAGTCAGTAATAACATAAAAGATATCTTAATTATTAAATTCTAGTGTTACCTTTTGTGCTTGTTACACAATCAGAGATGCGCATAAAGAACAACATCCTCGAGCGTCGAGTGGCTTTGTCAGGAAACGTTATGAGGAGAAATTAAAGAAAATCTTAAGGTCTTTTCGCCGTGAGAGATGATTAACGCGTCGATCGCCTGCATGAGATTCACTGCAGGAAGAGGGCGAGGCTCGTTCATCTTCATTTCTCTTTCTATCTACGTCCTCCTCTCCCTCCTTCCCTCCGTTTTAGCCCTTTCCTGATGTATATTCACCCGATAATCAGTCCCTGATAATTGGACGTCTTGAAATTGACGTCGTTCACGCCAACATCACCGACGGGCGTCCGCCGTCAAACTTTTTCCGCAGGACACTGATACGCTATCTAACTACAATTACGGCGTAATTAAGAACGGTGAGGGGCGATAATTAAAGATTAAGATACTTGCCAGCCGGGTAGGAGCCTGCAGAAGTGACAACATCGCCGCAAGCGAGCCAGCTCGGCGATATTAAACCCCGCCTGGTACAAACTACGCTGTGCCGGTGTAAAGTCGGCCATTGACTACTTGCGGATAATCGCTGCGCCTTGTACCCGCCTACATTAGCTCCGAGATGCAATGAAGTATAAGATGAAATATGAGTAGCGAGAGAGCGATAAACAGAAGAACATGATTCACATATAGCATACACGTGACCCCGTCTATATATAAAATAAGAATTAGATGAAATATGAGTAGCGAGCGATAAACAGGAGAAGATGATTCACATATAGCATACATGTGTGACCGTCTATATAAAATAAGAATTAAAAAAAATTAAAAGTCAATTTAAATTGATCATCAATGAAGTACTATAACTGTTTTGTTTGATCAAAGTTATAATTCTCCAAATATATGTATTTCATTAATCGATTCGCTATGTATCACGTTACACAAAAATTCGCAAGTTACATTCACATCTTCATATTGCACAGCCGAGATATAATTTTTTTTTATTTAGTTCTTATCGCTGTTACGTGAGATGCGGAGGAAATAATTTGAAAAGGTGAAGTAATACGAGCAGATCATATACGGTTAGAAAATAATTACTGTTAAAGTTGGCGCCTCTCTTATTATAACACCAGGAATTTTTTGCTAATATTTTCGCAGCAATATTTGTTCGACCAGCCTGTACGATCGAGGCGCATAAAATTGTTAAATTCAGAAAAAAGCCGGCTACCTCATCGAATCGAAAATAGATACGTTCCTCTTACCCATATTTATTATCTTCCTCTTCTGCCTTTCGGCAGTTTACGATTCCTCGTCTCAATTCTGTTAAATATCATCAAAATATATATTTTCTCAAACCACAATGTTTTTTTATATTACATTATGATGAGCGATAAAAATTAAATAAAATTAATATTGCAAAGCTAGTTTACGTGACAAAGGATCGTTTTGAATTGTAAATGGATTGCGAAACAATATATTGCTGATACAATCGTTATCGATACACTTCCGATACTTCTGCTATATATCTCGCTATTTTTTAAACAAGGTTAATCCGTTTTACAAAAAAGATGCTCTTGTACAAATATCAGACCGGTAAATATTCGCTGGCGTTTATCAAAGTACCGTTCTGTGCCAAAGAATCTTTTTATGGGATGAATTTCAGTTCATGTTACACGCAAGCTGTACTACTTTTACACGTTAATGAGTAAGTTGTGAAGCAAGCCATTTAATCGCTACGGCGAATAATGCGAAGCGTATATAATCGGGACGAGGACGAAGAAACAAAACTCCGCTCGTGAACAATGGGTTCGTTAACGGCCGCGCTTCATTAACTGCGAAAACAAATTTTCTGGATGCTTTGCAATCATCGAGTCATTCAACTCCGCGCGACGTTTTGACGGCGCGACGGATGCCCGCGAATGCAAAGTTGTCGATACTTCTGTCGATATCATCGTGCCCGCGGATTTGTTCAAGTTTCGCCGAAGGCTCGCGCTTGCGGTTTTAATCGCCGTTCTCGCATATATATGTATATACACGCAGTATCTCAGAACTAATGACACTTATTGCGACGCTTAACATTAATATTCTGGAAGATATACTACGGTTTCTCTACAGGGGGTATTTACACGCATAACGAGATCTCTAACTATATTTCTCTTGCTTTCCGTCTTTCTTTCTTCATGAATATTCGCGTGCGGTGTTTATATAAATCTTGAAAATTGCGAAAGATTTGATTGCAGCTGCATGTGAAATTCGCAACAAAACTTTTTCGTTTGGCGAACGTTGGGTTATATGCATCGCGCAAAATTCCAACCCCCAATACGAGAAATAAAAACGTTTGTTAAGCAAACGTTATTTGGCTCTCGAGTAACTTGTTCCTTTATATAACTCGGTCACCGTCGGTGTTATTTTATTGCCCGGTGCGTCGCGCTCGTCCACTAACTTCCTAAAACGCCCCGGTTCGCGAAATTGGTACGTAGATGGACCGTGTCGACTCGCGTACACGCGGAGAGAGGGAAAGAGAGAAAGAGCGAAAGAGAAGGAGGAGAAGAGAGAGAAGAGAGAGAGAGAAACCTGGAGAACCGAAAGTAGTGTAAATCGAGCTTACAATCCAATCAGACAGCCCCCCTGACTCTGTTTCTCTTTTTCGAGCTCTCCGAGGTTCGTCAGACGCTCGAGGGAAGGAATGACGAAAGCGAGAGAAAGAAGTCTATCGAGGTGTATGTGTGTGTGTATGTAATTGTGTGAGCGCGCGAGCGCGTTTGAGAAGAGAAGGGTAGTAGCTGCGAGGGTGACGATCAAGAAAGAGGGTGGATAGTAAGGCAGAAGCGGCAGGCCCGCAGAAATAGCCTCGGGGGTGGTTTAAGTGAGGGGTGGCATAGTTGTATCGTGGAGGAGGTGGCTCGTGATCCTCACGAGAGAGAGAGGGTCGCAGGGACACGCAGATATTTCCGAGTACATTTTTGATGGGATTTTTAAATGAGCTCCAATTGCGTTAAACGCTACGCCTCTCTCGACTTAAGGCAAGATTTCCTTAAACGACGTTTCAGCCTCTCAGAGCCTCGGCGCTGTCTCATTCCGGAATGAAAATTACCGGAGGTCGGCCTCGTCCTCTCCGTATCCTTATATCTGCACTCGGGTTTTTTTTCTTTCTTCCCTTTTTTTTTTAACCTTTTTTGCTCCCGTCGCCGTCGTCGCTTACGGCTATTTACCGTGTGCGTCGGGGTATCAGTGACGTCAATTAGCTCCGAAATAATTGCTATGTTATCTGTGCAAACGCGGGCAAAAGTGTATGAATATTTGATAAATATTCACGAATTCTTTGAATAATTATGGCCTTGAATAAAAGATCGAGAAATTCTCTCCCTGGTATTGAACGAAAGAAATGTGACGGAAAAACTCGCGGTGTTTAGGACACCGTGTATATCAGATAAACTTGAGAGTCCTCGCGAGAACCCGATAAACATCATGCTACATCGCACGCATGAGGGTTGAGCATAAATTGCGTATAAATTACGAGAAGATACGGGACAAATTGAAATACGATCGTGAGATTGTTGCGTCCGCAATTAACAAGTTTCTCGCAATAACTTGCTATAATAATGTTTGGAACACAAATATTTATCGCGTATCGAGAAAAAGTGTTAAATTGCAAAACGATTACATAGATTTGTCAAATGCAATTAAGAAGGCGCGAAAAGAGAAGGACCAAGTATGGGTAACGGATGATTTCGCATAAAGTTGCTCGCGCGAGATATGCGAGTGAGGATGAAGTTAGGTGGAGAGAGAGATAAGGTGAAATAAATTGTGCCGAGTTTTAGCGTACTTTTATGGCGACGATGGGACACGTCTTAAAACCAACGACGTAGAAACAAAGAAGGGTAGAAGCGTCGTATCTACAATGGAGATACAGCTGCACCAACCGAGAGAAAAGTAATTCAAGAAGAAAACCCGTACACACGCACACATACGCGCAAGCACGCATGCGAGCAATACACTCTCTCCTTCCTTCCCTCCCTCTCCCTCTCTCTCTTTCAGATATTAAATTTCTTAATTATTAACTTGAATCACGGAATGTATGAGTATGTATGTATATATCATACTAAAATATTATATTACTTTATGAATAAGTAACTGAACATAATTCATTTTTAAGGACACATATGTAAAATGCGATACTTCTTCGTATATTAGATTAATTTTTTGGTTTTTCCAATGTAATTGTGGATACCTTAATCTCGAAAGAGATCGTCGCTAAACACTCTGACAGTATGTGCGATACAAACAACGACCAGTGAATGCATCCAGTCGTCGGAGCAGCACGCCAGACACACAGCTCGAGCGCAGTTAACTGCCACTTATCGAATTAGAAGTTTAACCGTGTCACGTAATTTCGCCGCGGTAAGAACGTAATTGGCACTTAATCCCTTTAACGGGACGTTAACATGTAACGGCGACGAACCCTTGATGATCCCGGTTATATATCACGCGGAACGATGCCATCCACCGGTGATGGCCGCGGTCCCAAAGATTCGCCACTCGAAAGTATCGACGCGTACATATTTTCGTTGACAACACACCGTCGCAGAGTTTATGCGTTTATCTCTCCGCCGTGCCGAAGGGCACACAATATTACAGCTGCGTCGATGAAAGAGAGAGAGAGAGAGAGAGGGGGAGGGGGGAGAGAGAGAGAAGTCTGCAATGTGCTGTGAAGATTCAATTTTGCAGCGTTTGCCAGCACGTGCAGCGCGTTAATCTCACGACGCTTAAACGATGAATCGTCAGGCAAATTGTCGTATACCCGCCACCAGTCCGGCATAATATTGCGTCTGGTTGCACTTGTGCAACACGTCCGATCGGCGCGCGGTATAATGAGCTCGCTTGGCTACTTTGTTTCGCGATAATAAACGAGCCGGAGCTCTGTCGCGCGATCCGATTGACATAATCACAATCATCGTCTGCAATAAAGGTCCGAGCAGTTATTACTCATTGTACGAAATGCTAAATTTTTGGATTAACGCGAAGAATTTTTACTATACATATAGACCGATTAATTCTTTCGGGACAAGATTTAATTATGCATGTAATAGCTCATTTATATATATAGCTCATATATATGAGTTTGTGTATGTGTGTGTGTTTTAAAACTGATAAATATCGGTAACTAAAAGTCCAATAATTAAAAAGTAACATTTTACAACACGTTGAAAATTAAATTATTCTCATTATCTTGCAATTATTGGACTTGTAATGCACGACTTCAAATCGTAATATATCCGTAGAATAAGTTTGTTCGCGATGTTAATTCGCGGTTGGCGGAACTCCATATCGCAATATAATATTTTGTCCCGCTGTGACGAAACACCGTTTAGGATTGAAATAAATTTCGAGGCAGGATTTTCGAAAGTTTCCGCTAATCAGAAAGCGTTTGTGCGCCACCGCGCCGTTGCGAGAGTGCCGCTTACAAGAGCCTGGGGGATATAGGTCTCCCAGAGAATTTGTGTCGGACAAGAGACACTCTGGTAAATTAGACTACTTTCTCAGTAACGAGCGACACAAGCGCGGAGGAGAAAACGCGCCCAGCGTTTTCTCTCGCTCGCGGACGGAGTCGCATCTGGCGCCGTTCGAAAACTTTTGCATTATGTCAGGTTGCGCCAGTAACGCCAAATGCAATGCAGCTCGCGAGAAACGCGGACATAAACATCGCCGACAACGCGAAATACGCGGCGAGAGCACGATCGTGTGTCTCGTGCTCAACTTCTAATGGCGAGCGCACCGGTCTTCTCGGCAACGTTTCTTCGGAACACCGTTTTATAAAAAAAGAAAAATATTGTGCCGAATATTGGTTAGTAAATTGTTTACTAATCAATAGCTTTGTTAGTATATTTTTTTACCTCGTTTTTTACCAAATATAAACTAATCTCGAATAAATCTAATCTTTACCAATCCGAACAGAATTATCTTTTGGATAGGTAGAAATTTACTAGAGTATCTTTTTTATAAAGTGTACTGCGTATAAGCGTACAACGTAGAAGCTCGTGCAATTTCCATTCCTTAATTAAATTGTTTAAGCATTTCGCAGTAATTTCTCTTTTTTAAGCGAAAAAATTAACATGCACATTTAACAGTATCATACACAAATAAAATATGACTGAAACAGATAATGTTTCTACGACCGACAGATCGAATCCGAAAATAACGCTTGTCAGACAGCTGACAACCAGATAAAGGTTCTCTCTCAGTATAGCTGTGTGTCATAGTATCTCATCTAATCCGAGGTTGATGTCTTTGTTTACCAGTGACTAACATCTAATAATAGATTGATGTTTACCTGCTAAATCCATTCTTCCACTCCGATCGTCTCGAGCTGACTTCCAACCACGACTTTAGTCTTTTCCGGAGAAAAAACCCCGTGTCTCGAGTCACCGGCCCCAACGATAGTCACAGGTAGTATCAACCCCTCGGGTGCACGAAGGTGCGCGGATGACGGAGGTGGCGGGTCAGCGGCCCGAACCCTCGAACTCGTCGCCGTTGAAAAAAAAAAAGGAAAAGGAAATCTTGTCCGTCGACATGGGGTGCAGGTTGCGCGAGAAAGCGTTCAAACCACTGGCTACGTGCTTTCTTACGGGAGTTTGGCGCGCGACTGTGCTACTGGGGCCAACCCCGGCCGCCATCAACCCTCTTATGGCTCTGTGTCCCTACGCGTTTCAACCCCTCCTCGCCACCCTCGCTGTCTCCGTTCTCATCCCTCGCTCTCTCCCTTTCTCTCTCTGTCTCGCCTGTTCCGCGCTGCCCCCACCACCTTCATCCCCCACCAGAATAACGAACGTGACAATCCTTCTCTATTTTCCTTCCATCCCTCGGCATCCTTTCCTTTTTTCTCTCATGCACGGTGTCGTCCTACATCTTTTTCTCTTTCTCTCTCTCTTTCTCCTTTCCTTCGAGACTGAAATTCTCCTTCTCTCTCCCGCCGATAGTCTCCACTCTGTCTTTGTCGTTTCTCCCTGCCACCCCTTCCACTTATTCGCTGTCTCACTTTATCCTTCGTTCTCGCAGAGCTTTATTACGACACCTTTAGCCCCCGTGAGCTGTTTCGTCCCCCTCGTCGCGACCGTCAGCCGTCTCGCTCCGACGCCTTTGACCACTCACGGGGTTATCCTATATCGTTCGCCGGGTCTCTGCTTTCTCTCGTTTCTACGGCATCTCTCTCTCTCTCTCTCTCTCGCTTTCTCCCCCTCGTTCTCAGTTTCCCTTCGTCTCGTTCACCGTCTGTCTCTGTCGCACAGAGAGTGCAATCCCTTCCTGCCGCGGAATCACCACCGACGTGGACCGACGCTTAGCGCCGGCGCGCCCGCCACGATTCAAAACTGCGGTTAGAAGGGGTCGTCGGAGATAAGGATGCGTCCTAAATATAGCGACGTGGTGCTTAAGACACCACCACCTATCCCCGACACCCTTCGGTCTTATAAGCGCCTAGCCTCTCTTAGTCGCTCTCGGAATTTTGCCAACTTCTTTCACTACTATAATGAACGTGTATCGGCTTTACTGGCCGTCGGGGATAAAAAGGGATAGATGCACTCTTGAGAAATTTGTTTGACAACGTCTTATGGCAGGTAGACTTTGTTAGATTCTCGGGCAGTTGATCGTATAATTTTTCCCAGAAATTAGCTTAAACTAAAGCTTATATAAGAAATCTTGAAGCCGCTTTAATTGAGTTTAACTCTTCATTCTTCCACTACTATAATGAACGTGTATTGACTTTCCTGGTCATCGGGGATAAAAAGGGATAGATGCATTCTTGAAAAATTTGTTTGACAACGTCTTATGGCAGGATAGACTTTGTCAGATTCTCAGACAGTTGATCGTATAATTTTTCCCAGAAATTAACTGAAGCTTAAGAAATCTTGAAGCCGCTTTAATTGAATTTAACTCTTTTAATCAGTTATTGTTTATTTCTGAAAGGTTTAACTCTTAATATCGTAAATTACATAATAGAAAATCATCATGGTTCATACAGAATTCTTTTAACCCTCTGTCTGTACGTTTTTTTTTGCACCCTTGGAGTGTATTTGACGCTATTTTTCCATATTTTAAAGTATTTTAAAGAATCTGAAAAAATTTACAAAACGACTGCCTATACATTGTAGTTGACGATTTTATAGTAATTTTGATAAACATCGTTTAATTCAATATTTTCTAGCAGACTTGCAAGTTACGAGCAGATATCATTTTAGCTTGGCCATTTTGGACCCACATATACAGACGGAGGATTTGAATCTGAATGCATGAAATTTTTGCATTGTTGTCAATCTCCTTAGTTCAGACATGCTGGGCTGGATGGACTTAAATGAGCCTCAATCGCTTATTATCACTGATCGGAGTTGAGGAGATGACAATATCTGCCTGCGCGTCGGCGTGTAGTTAATAAGAAACGCATACGAGGCGTACGGGAGCAGCGGAATGAAGTATCAGCGTGCGCGTCGCGTCGCGTCCTAGCTTGCGTATAAATAAGGACAGGCTAAGCCCCGTTCTGGCCTGTAATTACGACGGAACTAAGCCGGGTATTCCGTGGATCGGTGATCCTTCGTGCCTGGCGCGACGCCTAGGATCTCCGCTTGGCCGAAACCAATTTGGAATTAATGTAACGTCCTGTGGAATTAACGTGGTGGAGTCCCGCCGAACGGAAACGGTCCCGATCCTTGACGTAAAACTTTATATATCGTAGAAAAATTTTCGCAAGAGCCAATGCATCGATAAAGTCGAGATTTATTTTTTACTCCGGTCTCATACGCCAACACGACAGTTCTGCATCTAGAATTTATTTTTTTTATAACTCTTTGTACGATGCGGTTTTTATAGGTATACGATCTTTTTTATAGAATAATTTTCTATAGAATATTACTTATCTCTTATGACATCCCTAGAATAGACGCAAAATTACTATCTTCTTGTCGGTTTTTTAAAAAGGCAGTAAATATTAGCAGCAAAATAACACCGAACCTAAATTTCAATTAAAGCGATATATAACGTGTTAATATACTGTCAATATTATATTGCTTTATTTTACAATGTGTCTTCGCTGATTAAAGCTGATGAGTTTTATTGTTAAAAAATATATAAATCGAGGGGGTGAGCTATATCCTGCTGCTAACCAATGTGAATCACGTCATTGACCCGGTTTACTGCACAGAATTGTGTACGCGAGCAGCAGGATACGTAGATTATTACCACGGGATTAGGTCGTGGACGGGGATACATTAAATGAAAGACAACATCAAGGAGCCATAAGTACATCGACGTTATACCAACGTCCAACGTTCAACGGCCCGCGTTTTGCAGTTTGTCTAGAACACGTTACACATTGCGGAAGTAGTGTAGATATAACAGCGATATTATTTTGCTTTGGCAATTTTGATTTCTTAATTTTTTACGTTTTTCAGTAAAGTACTAGTAATGCCTATAAATCAACCCATCGTCGCTGGTAATATAAATTATACCATTTTTGTTGTAGCGACGGATGATTGATCGTCTTATGAAATTTAATGAAGGAATTGTTAAAAATAAAAGATTCTTTTTAGCAGTGTAGTCAAAGTATAAGAGATTAAAAGAGCAACTTAAAAGAGACTAACTTGCCAAAATAATCGAGCTACTTAAGACGTTACCAATAATATTTTTTATATTATTGGTATTTGGTGAAAAGAATCTCAATTTATTTACCAAGCACCAAATCTTCTGAGCGACTTTATCTAATTAAAGATAAGTAATCAAAAAATGCCTAGTCGGTGTAAAACGTCCTAATAATCTCTCAGTAATTGGAATTTGTTAAAAAAAGAAGCTGCGAGGTAACAAGAGGGAATTACGAAGTGTACTTTAAGGTCGAATAGATACTACAGAAGGATGCGAGCAATTACAGAAGTATTTGTAAGTACAGCGTTTCCAGACAAAGGGTAACGAGAATGGCGTTAAACGGATCCAATCTGTTCTTCGTTAATTTCCGTCTTGTTAATCATTATCAGAATGAAAGGCCCTCGGAAGAGGTGTATGGATACCCGGCTGTTGACCAGCCGCAGCCGCTGTATATTAAAGCGTCGTGAACATCAAACGACCACTAGGCTCGGCCAGACAGCCGAATAAGACGTCACGAATTAAAGCCATATCGCGGTAGTACGAGAGGGTTTCTCGTTTCTCTCTCTTGCGTGGCATTAGGCTACCATTGTTTCACCGACGAGGACGACAACGATCGTCTTTCACGAGACCAATAAGATACATATTTAAGTGGCCATCAGAATGTTGCATTCATATTATTCTTTTGGCTATTCTTTTTAATAAAACGATTTAGAAAATCTTATTTTCCTGGAAGGACAGAATTTTGCAAGTATCTGGTGGTATTTAATTAAAGCACAATACTAAGAACATTGGAACTGTCTAAATGATATTTGAAGCTTATTTATTAATTATTATTTCACGTGTTTCTTATATAGTATGATCTTTTATATCAATGTTTCTTTAAATTATAAAATATCGAATATGAAAAACTTTTCAGAAGAATATCATCAACAAGAGCGATAGTAATAATAAAACATTGCGCGTCTCACAACGTAAGAAAGATAAAGCGACGGGTATAATTAAACGGACACCCGGGACTCCAATTAAAGTCTCGTCCCAAATTCGACGTTCGAAGTACCTCTGTCGAAGGCGAGGAGTCACAGCGCGAGGGGATGGGGCGGCGCAGGGTGGCAGAAAGATTTAATTCGTTTTCGATTTAATTCGCCGCGAGGCAAACTATTGTTTCGGTCAATCCGCGCGACAGAACGCGCGCGAGCGCGCGTGCGCGCTCGGAACCGACGACCGATGAAAATGAAATTAGGAATGCGAAAAGAGGGAAAAAAAGAGGATACGCGCGAACCATAACGCGCAAGAGAAGGTTGCAGGAAAAAGAAAGAGAGATAGAATAACGGCGGAGGATAAAAGAGACGGAAAGAGAGAGAAAACAAGAGATAGCGAGAGAGGAAGAGAGAGAGAGAGAGAGAGAGAGAGAGTCTGGGGGGAGTCCATGTACCAACCCCCTTATCCGGTAGACCGACACGTACTAAACCCTTTCCCCCCCGTTGACAGTTTACTCGCGGTTCGCTTGTCATCGGCAAAGATACAAAGATAATTGGTCATTGGGGTATGCCATTGCGCGGGGCGAAGCGAGATAGACGAAACCAAGTACTTTGAAGAGGGCAGGCACTTTGAGCAGATTTGCTTTGGCCGTTGTTTCGGGCTGGTATTTTAGTTTAGATCAAAAGACTGACGCCACTGACCAATTCAGCCGTATCTAAGCTGTCGCCTCTCCGTCCTACCGTCGGGCATCCTTTCTCGTTCTCTCTGTCTCGTCCGCTCGTCGTGTGTGTCTCGCGTTGTTATACAACACGGGGTCCCTGTCCTCCTCTCTCTCTCTCTCTCAAGTTCGCCGCCTTTCCCTTTTAACGGTAGATTCTTTGACGGTCTGCTTGTCTTACGCGAGACTTAATTATGATTAGCGATATTTAGCATCTAGTTCGAGCCAAATAAAATTTAAATATTTATTTCATATTAATGCACAGAGCGTATATAACATTTTTTGATTGTGTATTTGCTAGATGCAATGTACTGTTAATAATTCAAAAAGAGAGTACTATTTGATACGCTAACTGTCGAAATCTGCTGAGTCGGTCAGGTCGATTTTGGGTGATCATAACAATTCCTTAATGGTATGTTTTTTTTAATCTTTCTCTGTATTCGCAAGTTTTTTGTTAAAATTATCAGGCATTTTCTTCGAATAACATCAAATATGGAAAAGTTATACCGAAAAGTTTCTACTATAATAATATATTAAATAGTGGATGAATCGTGATACCGCGACGCAAATCTTAACTATGCTAAATATATAGTATAAATGCATGAGATCGGAAATATCAGCATTCATATTCTTCGAGATATTGTTTAAAAACTTTAAGACTGAAGCGCTCCTATTCTCAAAGTATTTTTTTCCATAGAGACAATCTTACAAGTCTCCCGAACTCGAACGCAACGCGATGGCGAGGAAAAAGAAAACGGCGAGAGAGAAGAGTGAGAGAGCTCTGACAAGCTGGAAGCGATAGAATTGAAGTTCACACGGCAGGTGGCATAATGGGCATGCACGGTACGCGTGATTTGCATACCAATGGTGAGTAATATAAATTACACGTAATTACTTGGGCATTCGGGAGAGCCGCTAATTTTATTCCGCCCCATTTCCATTTCGCGATTGCTGCGAGATCTGTATGTATAATAACGACAAGGTAGGTTCAGCCATGAACTTATTTAAATTACGCGAGCTCGATTTTACCGCCGTTTGATTGGCGACTCGCGGAATTCTATGTGAACGCTTGATAATTCGCCGTTTACCGCCGTAAACTCCTCGATACATGATATGATACGATGGTGTCGGGAAGCGAGTTCCGAAAAGTCCAATTTTACATTATGTACCCCCTGGTGTTACCTGGTAGAATATCGTCTTGCGAAAGCGCGACTCGCAGGATAAGGCGCGCTCGTAAAATTGGACGGCGCCGTTATTCCGCCCTTTTCCAATTAAAAAAGTTAACCGCGCCGTGCTATTAGAATTGTATCGCGAGAGATCGTGTACACGGTTATCAGGGACGAGCGCGCGATACTTAGGAATCGGCGACGCCTCCGGTACGTTACCGTTAAGTGTTTTGCTGCCACTTTTTTTCCCCTCGACGTTGGACGATACGGACGGTGCCGTCTCGTGGCGTTTAATTTTCCAAGTTTTTCCTCGAAATGGGTCTTGGAAGTTGCTCAGTTTCGCGAGAGAGGAAGGAGATGAGGAAAGGAAAAAGAAGGAAGTGGATGAGGCGTAGGAGGAGGAGGTGAGCTAGGAAGAGGTGCTAACTTCGACGCCTCGCGATCCTTTTTAATGTTTATAGTTTCGAGACGCGCTCCCCCTCCCCTTCCCTCAGCACACGCCGTAAACATGGTTGCAACTACACGGCGCGCGGCGCGGAGCTCGCGCCTTGCACGGCTCGGCGCGGAGATAATTAGAGAAATATCGTTTAATAAAGTTCAACCACTCGAGCGCCGAAAGCTCGGGCTCTACCGCTCTCTCGCGAGAAATTCGCGGCGCGCTATGCGATGGAAAGCGAGTACGATCGCGAAACTTGGCTAATTGTTTGCCAACGAGGTCGGCTTAGTGGCTGCCGACGCCTTCCTGCAGGTGGAACACGATAGTCGCGGATATCTTTGCGGATCAGCGGGGTGTTGGATGCGCAGTCGCGTATGAGCGTATTTCGCAACAAAGGTTTTTGTGATATTAACGATTTTGAAAAGGCGCTGAAAAAAATAGATCGAAGAAAATGGTCTGAGCTGAAATTGAATTGATTTTTTTTTTAGCGACAAGTATCTACTGACATTTTTCTTTGACTTTTCTGATTTATTAAAGAAGGAATTATATATATAGTTATCTCTCAATTTTTAACGCTTACGACGATCGTATGGCCTATCCTATTATTTCGGGCGATAAATCGATCATTGGTACGGCACGTGTGTCCGGTGGACACGTAATCGAGCGGCGGTGAAACCGACCATCATTTTATCCCGAAAATTTCGCAAAGGTTGTTTGGCATCGAGGCGATGGCACAAGGGGTGAATCCGGCCGACACTGATTTAGAAGCTATAAGTCAGCACCGACGCGCAATTACCCCCCTTCGCCTGTCAGAGAGCCGATTCGAGCACGGCTTTCGCCGCGGGATGCTTACCCTGATCCGACCCCACGGGCTTATAGCTTTTGAAAATGGCGAAAAATGTGAGCCGGGGGGTCGCTATTCGCCGGGCGACCTAGGCTTCTCTCACCCGTCTAAATGCAAACGTTATCATCACGACAATTTTGTTGTCGCTCGTTAACCGTGCGCCACGACGAGTAATCGATCGCCGAGAATGCATGTGAAATTCGAGAAAGGAGACTGTATCGACGGCCGATAGATAGCTCGGGATAGAAAGAGAAAAATGGAATTTTCCGATGCACTAGAAACTCGCCGAGGAACCAATTTCTGCGAGGTGAAGTTCCATTTTGCTGTACGCGTCAGTTTTGCAGCAGAATGATGCGGCTTTAAGCAACATATATATCTGTAATGGCTGCAGCGTTAATATTTTTGCTACAAAGAAATACGTAATTTTCACGTTACATTTAACGCTCTTGAATTTTTTGCATATATTTAAAATCAATTACTCTATATAATGCTTGAGCCAAGTAAAATTTAAGTATTTTTTTCGTATTAACATAGATAGCGGTTTCGTGTATTCGTTAGAAATACTGTATTTGACTATTACTGCTACATTATATTAAAATATTTATGTTTTTAAACCACATGGTTCTGTGGGAATGTAACACACAAGGTGTCAATTTGTTGAATTAGTCATCAATCAGTTCTGTATTAACCTTTGACTCTAGAACAAGTCTATTTTTATATCAATCTAATCATCAAAATATAAATCGTATATCTCTGTACTTTTTTTTTAAATCTTCATCATTTTTCTTTATATCGCAAACTTGTCGTTTGGTGTTAGCATTTTCCTCAAACAAATTAAATCTTCTTTTATTCTCACCAAAAATGATCGCGTATCACAAAGTATTAAATTAAATTAGATTTTATCGTTAAATTAGATTTTCTCTTTAAATTAGATTTTCTGATTCTCTTCTCTACTCCCGTATCGCAATATTTAATGAAGAAATCGGAAACACGTTGCAAATTTGACTTTGATAACCATTATCGCGGTGACGGGTTCGGGCGATGTGATGCGTCGAGCAGGACGAGCTCATTCTGAATTCGGTCGAATAAGAGCTCGAGGTGCCTGCGAACGTCTCGGGTGCATGGTAGACGGCCGCGCAAAGTAAAGGCTTTGACCAAGACTCGGTATGTAAATACACTTTGCGGCCTTCTCTGCGATGACGCCGGGCCGCGCTATCGCTCCTGCAGCGGTGCCAGTTCCCTATGGATTCCTCGTAACACCCGCATTCCAATACGAAACAGTCGGAGAACCTACCTCGCGGAGGCCTGGAAGGATCGAACAGAGAGCCAGGACCGTGCGCTACGTTATCCGGCTTTTCTACGACTGGGATAACTGAGACGCTTGCGGTGACTCACATGACACGATATTACAATGTAATCCGGCTCTACGGAGCCAAGTTTATTTATAAATCGACCTATTTTACCGAGACTCATACGCAGAAAAAATGATGATAATTTATTTTATAACAAAAGAAACATTAGAATTAGCTAAAACATCTTAAGTTAGCAACGCTATTTTATTAATAATGATATCATTAAATCATTCGCTGGAGGTGCTACTTCAATCTCTGATTGTTGACAAGCCCTCCATAATACAACGCAAGCAGTTACAAAACAAACTTTTCGTTTCACAGAGAACTGGACATTCGTAAGTAATCAACAAATTAGTCTGATGATATTTAAAATATTCGTCAACGTTGGCAATTTTAATTCTACTGCAACTAGATCACAGGTCTGCATCGAGAGTCTCGCATACTTAGCAGACTTCGCGGGCTCTTGTAACCGCTTGCCTATAGAGAAGTAATCACGGGGGAAGTTTAATTGGGACTTCGTTCGTAATAAGTTTTCGAAGAGTATTCGACGGTACATGGTGAAGCCTTCGTGCTTCAGACTCCCCCTCCGATTGCGCGCCCGCTTTTTGAATTCACAATCGATAATTCGGTGCAGCGTAATATCCGCCCTAGAGGCGACCGGGTAATTCGCTCGGTCGTCTCGCAATTCCATTTACGCGACGGCTTAACCCAAGGTTAATTCGATAGTAACATTAATCGTCGCGCCAACAACGATCGCTCTAACTAAACTGAAATTTTAGCAAATCGCGATGTGCACACAGATAACCGAATCATCTTCGTTCGAGTTTAAAATGGAATTATTTTCAAATTTTTATTCATTAATCACCGAAATGATTAATATGAAAAATTAAAAACTTGTCAAAGGAAATTGTATAGGATCCAACAAAATACCGGTTCAGAAAAAAGTTTGTTCCAAGTTGTTCGACAGATCGGTAGTTGATAGAAACCGGGTTAATCTTACGCTTGAAAACTGTAATAAGGAAATAGATGAAAATCCAAACGTGATTTAAACATCTTAAAAGCCATTATTTATACTTGTACGTCGGTACTTGCGAGACATTGAGCGACGTCGGTGCTTATAGTCATGCTGCAAAGACTATGGAGTAACGAAAGAGCTAAATACTATCGAGGGTCTGGTTAAACCAGCTGGAAGACTGGAGAAACCATTTTTTTTTTTACGCTTTTTCCCTCGCGCCTTTTCTTTTCATATTTCAGTCTAATTGCTCTGCTTACGTTGGAACGGATGAAGCTCCTCCGGTCACGTGTCCTCGCCGTCGCACTCGAATCGCTTCGCCGTAAAGTTTCCACTGTGCGTCTCGTCGCGCTTAACAGTCGGAGAAACGTGCATTTGCGGTGCTGCGGCTTGCAAGACTTTAATGTCCATTCTCTCGCACACACTCGTGGAACGGCTCACTGCCTCCTCGTTGCAGCGCGCCGCTGCTTCGGTCATTGAGATTATGCATCTGTACCGAACCGTAGAAAGGATGCGGGATAGGAAAGGGTATAGAAATTACATTGTCGGCCACGTTACATTAGCGAGGTACGAACATCACGTTGCGAAATCGATTTCAAGCTTCTCTACGCGCAATTAACGTTGTCTAATTAAATTATCGAACATTTATCGCGATAAAGACACACGTGCACAAATCTGGAGACGTATCGGTTCACAAGACACTCGGAGCTGATGGCTAAAATTGACGATTAAAATTCTTCACTTCGCCGAGTCGCCCGGATTCTTCCCATTTGGAAATGCGATTCGAATTTTGATCGTTCGTTTGCACTGTGCTCACTGGAATCTCACCGGGTCAAAGAACATCGATAGACTGTTGCGCGGTGAGTCGCGTGTAGCTGCCATCGGCACAGAATAGTTTTAACAATAATACTACGTGACGCACGAGCGAAACAGAAGAATCGCGCGTCTCGTCGCGCCGCTCGGTTGATGTAACGATGTCGGGGGCAACCGTGACGGGCGCGGCCTTCCGGATGCGACCGGATGTTAAGAGCGTAGTCCATTTACGAGCGGTAATCCTTCGCACGAAATCGCGTCGCGTAGAGTTCCCCGAATTCGACGGAAAATCACGGCCAGCGTCGCATCGCGCTGCTTTTTCTCTTGCCGCGACAAAATTCTTTGACATATTTGATAATCGATTCAGCGAGTGAATAATAACAGCGGGACAATTATGTCATTAAGGCCCAGTTTCACAAGTGTCGGTTAACTTTTAATCTTAGATTAACTCACTCTTCGTCTCTGTCTAAGGGGGACATTAGGGTGACTTAATCTGAGGTTAAAAGTTAACCGACACTTGTGAAACTGGGCCTAAGAAATCTCAATCAATTGGCGGTCTTTTGAAAATCGCAGCAAGTATTGAGAAATATATGTAACGTTATGCATGAAGCGTGTTTATTTAATGAATTAGGCTAGCGTTCTTCTTCTCCTTCTTTCTTCATTGAAAGAAAAGAGAAGAGGAATGCTTCGAAGCATTTTTAGCGTTACCTTGACCGTAGCCTTAAAGGTCTGAAAAATTGCGAGTTTCATTTATCTTGCTACCACTTACTTGTAACTGCTTACTTCGCACAGATTTCATCTATCTTCTGCTTAAATTACGGTTTACGCGTTCTTACGGGATCATCTACTACGTGTTAACGATCCTATCAAGCGTAGCGTCCAGAGAAAAAATCGCAATCTTGCCATCGAGACCTAGATGCCTCGGAAAACTCAATTAGATCTTATACATCGCGTTTTTGGACCAACACGGATACGAGAAGCAAATTTAAAGTTTTAATTAGGAATGTACCAGAAGCAGAAAAAAAGGCAACGCGGTGTCGCAGAAACCGCGGGCATTGCGGTTTCAATTTGATATTATAGCTTCTATGGATTATCGCGCATTCATTCGTTGCTTCACTGTCGCGGTTGTACGTTGACGTAGGTTGACGACGCACACATTGCAACATTCGCGAAACTTTATGACAATAGATCGAACGAGCACGAATGGCCGGCAGGAAGCTGCTTCTCGTCTGATTTGAGTGAATGGGTGTGCGTGCGGCCGTGTGTTTTGCTCTCCGTCGTACATTGCACGCAGGTAACGAAGCGAATCGCCCCGCGGCTCCGTATTTATGACGCATATAGGTATACGTATATGTGCGAAGTATCATGGACTCGCCATATTTTCCTTCGCCTCCTGAATGTCTCGAATGCTCTCTCTCTTTCTCTCGTTAATTTCGCGAATAATTTTGCGAAATCTCGCAGTCCGCTGATCATCGAAAATTTAACTGATTGTAATATGTCTAATATTATATATAAAATCACCTCTCTTCCCGCTCTATTCCTCTCTGTCGTTTATTTTAACTCGTGACGTTCGTTAAGATCTAAAACGAAACTTTCGGGACTTCGAGACTCTGAAGTTACAAATCGCGAGTGATAAATGATATTTAGATAAAAATGTCGTACTTTTTGCGATTAATCTCAAACGGATCTCTCCCTTCAGCGGAAGTTTATATCGAGCGCTCGTTAAAGATACCCGATATGAAAAATCAAAAGAATTCATCAGATATTCGTGCGCCTGGAAAATTCAAGAACAAAGCGAGATACGGCGAAGCGGGTCGCGCCCAGTATTTTCACACGGGAGACATAGAAAAAAGCGGGAAAAAAAGAAAAACAGCGAATCGATCGATTCGATTATTCGTGCGCTTAGGATTCTCTCTCGGTATCGAGAGCGGCGTCGCTCGTCCGCTGTCGAATGTGCGACGCTATTGAATAAAGTGACCGAAGTGTCGCTTCCGGTGACGTTTTTTTCCCTTTTTTTTTCCAAGGGTGCGCCGCACAATAACGATAACGATGATCACCGAGCGTGCGAGCGGTGCGCGTCTTACTTTACATTCACGGTGTATTACGCAATGAAGGCGCGCGCCGCAGGCGGGGGAAAATTGCAACGAGGCACGATTCCGTATCGATATTCTCCGATCTCGTAGGTGTACATTTCGCCGTTTCAGTCGATAATAAGTCAGATTTAGTCATGGGTTTAGTTTTAATTTACAAACGATCGGTAATATTAGACAACGGTGATCGAATCCGACAGCAAGGATGAAAGACGTAACTCTAGCGAGTCACGGCGCGTGATAAAGTCCACCGATCTAACTCATAGTTTGCAATATATATGCGCGATATGATTTTGCACGCATCGTTGAATTGTGAAACAACGGGGGACTCCGCATTCGTATATATGTATATGAAACCAGTGACTGTGCGCGCGGTGGATTAATTCAGTTTTGCCTAACACTGTCTATATCGCGCATTCTATTTCCGCGGCGGATAGTTCGTCAATTCGACAGAAAAATCGTGAGACTCGACGCGGGGCAAGGTCGGTGTTCAGAATTGAAGTAATTAAAACCCGGGTACGCGGGGGCCAGGAAAGAGTTGGCTATTGTCAGTCGGGAGCGTGCGCCTTGTTAAATTTCTCGGTCGAGCGGGATCCTTCGTCGCAAGTGGAGCGAAACGGATGGTCAATGGCCAATGATGACTCTAAACTCTCTCTCTTTCTCTCTCTTCGCTCGCTCTCTTCCCTCCGTCGAGCCACCCGCCGGTTCGTACCCGGTCTGCTTCCGATTCCCTTTCTGTCTCCTTTTTTAAAAGCTCCTCTTTCCCTCGTTTTCCTTTTTTTCTCGTAAAGTTCGTGACTCACCAGCAGTTCTCTCTCGAAAAGGGGTTAAAAAAAAGAAACAATAAGGGATGTATCTTTCGAGTTCGAGATTTTTCAGCAGTATCCTCGTTAGTATCGGGGTAGACTGAACAGTTTTGTTATTATGAGCGCAAAATACGCTAATCTGTCTTCAAATCAGTCATTTCTTCCTAGATTTGTTGTCTTCTAAGAAGACTCGTTGTCAAAATTAAATAGATTAATTAAATTTATGATTAACATTAAATGATTATGTATAATATAACGTAATCTATTAATTTTTAATTAATTTTTTTATCTTTTAACTAGCTATTTCCTCGATTTGTCGTGAATCTCCACGTAAGCAGTGGCGCGATAAAGATTAGATGCGCGATGTTTGATTGCATTTACAAAAAACAATTTTTCCTACCAACTTTCTTCTTTCAAAGAGAACGGATTGTCTGAGGAAAAAAAAGGTCAATCGTGTATTTTTGGCATGTCATCTAAAGCCCACCGTGCGTGCAAATATTTAGCGAAACGCGCGAATAATGTGTCACGTTGCGTACGGCAGCATCGCGCCGGGATGCGGCGTACGTGCGAGGGAAAAAAAGGTTAAACAAATATTAAAGGCAAACAGAGAAGAACTGAATTCGAAGCGCGTTTTCCTCTCTTTCTCTCTCTTCCTCCTCCTCCTGTCCCCTTCTCTTTCTCTCGTTTTCCGATCCGTATCCTCGAGGCGAAAAATCCCCAGTTATGATTTTAGCCACGATGTCACACCCTGACGACTCGTTACCTCGTAATGACTCTTTGCTCGTTGACGCGATATAATTTGAATCCGCGGTATTCCGCGGAAAAACGAGAATGATATCATGGCGGGGAGATATGTCGCAACAAGAAAGATGTATCGCAAACGAGAAGAGCTTTACTTTCTCTCTCCCTCTCTCTCTCTCTCTCTCTCTCTCTCTCTCTCTTTCTTTTTTTACTTCTCGTTGCCGCCGTTTGCGCGGGTCTAAGGCGCGTTTTCTGTCGTAAGCAGAAGCACTGTCAGGACATCCGGCGTCCGTGATACGTTTCCAATATTTCATCGGCTCGTTTGCGTTATTTCGCTAGACAACTCGTCGATGCGAGATCGTCGGCTCTATAGCTCAGCTTCAGGTATCCATCCTTTTTATCCTACATTGGAACTATATTTCTATTAGAAAAAAATTAAACAAAAATTTACATGTCTTATGATAAAAATAAAATATTATATATATAAAAAATCATAAGAAACTTTTACTAAAGTACTTACTAATCCCTGGCAGTGCTTTGCTGCCATCCCTTATGGAAAAATACACTCAACGTCTTAAAGTTGGGTGTGATTTCGGACCGCCAATTGAAGATTAACCAATCAAAGATGTTGAAATGATGGTTAACCTTCATTGGCGGTCCGAAATCACACCCAACTTTAAGACGTTGAGTGTATTTTTCCATAAGGGATGTCTTATGAAAAAAATAAAATATTGAACGTATAACAAATCATAAGAAACTTTTACTAATAAAGTACTTTTAATCCCTGGCAGTGCTTTGCTGCCATGTCTTATGAAAAAAATAAAATATTGAACATACAACAAATCATAAGAAACTTTTACTAAAGTACTTTTAATCCCTGGCAGTGCTTTGCTGCCATGTCTTATGAAAAAAATAAAATATTGCACGTATAACAAATCATAAGAAACTTTTACTAATAAAGTACTTTTAATCCCTGGCAGTGCTTTGCTGCCATGTCTTATGAAAAAAATAAACTATTGAACGTAGAACAAATTATAAGAAACTTTTATTAAAGTACTTTTAATCCCTGGCAGTGCTTTGCTGCCATGTCTTATGAAAAAAATAAACTATTGAACGTAGAACAAATCATAAGAAACTTTTATTAAAGTACTTTTAATCCCTGGCAGTGCTTTGCTGCCATGTCTTATGAAAAAAAATAAAATCGCAAGGCCATACGCAAATAGATATCTTCATCAAACTCATCTGAGCCACTTTCAATGATATTTGCCACAGAATCCTGTGTATCGTCTGTTGACCAATCTGTATTATTGTTATCACTTGGAATATCATCCTCAGACCAACTGCCATCTTCAATCTGTTCTTGTTCAAATTGTTCCTGTTTCTGCATATCAACATCCTCATCCGATTCTTCCAAACCTAGAATCTCCTCTTCTACATTTGAATTATAAGACGTTTCAGACGAGTTACTTGATCCTTCATATTCTCTCTCATGCAACTGCAATCTCAATCTACGTATATGCTTCCATATTAGCTCGCCTTCTCAGGATCCGCTCATGACGATTCTACATATGAAAGAATTAAGATGCATTGTCACATTATGAAAATAATAGAGGCTACATAATCTGCAACTTACAATATTCTAAATTTTAGCACTCTCAATAAATGACTTTAATGCTACAAATATAACGCACAACAATAAGAACTCTTCACAACAACCTTGCATTCTACCAATAAATTAATTTAACACTTTATGATTTAACAACATATCTCTTATATGAATTCAGGAACCATAGCAAATCTGCCCGCAGAAGTATGTCTCTCTTCCTCTTTCTATTGGAACATAACAAATAACATGTAATATGACATTGATAACATTGTAATATATTTATGCCTGTGTATGATTGCGTTGAATAAATATTCAAAATGAGAATCTGGATCCCTAGGGTAATAAACTCTTCCTATTTATTTAGATCAATGTTTCAATTTTTATTGTGTGCCGTTAATAACATCCTATATACTTTCTCCCGTTGTTATTATCATTGTCCTTCTTTGTTTTTTTTGCAAACTCTAAACAGGCACAGATATATTATCAATGTCATGTTACAATGGGAGCTTTCCAGCAAGCGACATAAGTGTTTTTATCTCTGTTATTCATTTAAAAAAAAGATAGAACGACGTTTGTGTCGACTTGTGTCGCTTGTTGGAAAGCTCCTAATATTATTTGTCATGTTTTCCGGCCATGTGCATGCAAATACATTAACATTACTATATCCACTTACATCCACGTGGAGAATACCGGTTAACCTAACTTAACCTCAATTACTACGTGCTACCAAATAAGTATGAAAAATGAATAATGCAGACATTTCATACTTACTGGTCTTCTATCCATGTTTTTCAATGCTGATCAACTTATTACGAAACGTTTTTTCGATGAGCTTCTACCAGGTGCTACACAGTGCTGCAGGCTACCGTACACGCAGAACTCGGAGTCAGAAACACTTGTGCGCGACGGCGCGACAAGAAGCGACGCGGTAAGATGCTTTTACATGGGAGCGTCGAGCGTCAGTGAGCGCGTTCAGCAGCCAAGCCGCTCAGTAGTAGTCAAACGTCATTGGCTCTTACTTTTAGAACCAACCAATCAACGTAGAGTGTTGATACGGGGTCTATGTATCTTGAAATGAGGTGAAAATCACAAAAGTGAGAAAATTTACTAGAACATACGATTTTATTTGTCGAAATCTAATAACCCTGGTGGAAAAATATCAGAATTTTTTATATTATTAATCAGAGTTTCTATAAAAATTTTTAGACTTTCTTAGAATATTCAGAATTTTTCAGATTTTTTAATATAAATTGGAACGTTCTTTAGAAAAAAAAATTAAATATCTTTCGCTAATATATTCTCTGTAGAAATCTGATTAAATATGAGAAAATCTGTGCAATTTATTAAAAATTTTTATACATACGGATACTGAAATATTTTAAAAATCTTTATCCAATTATTTCTGAAAGCATCTGAGAAATATATTTTTTAATAATTTTTTATAAGTCCCAATTTTTGTAAAATTTTTCAGAAAATATGAGAAATTTTTGATATTATTAAAGACCTTCATACAGTATAAGGTCTTCGAATACCATAATAAACGCGATCACGGATCTTCAAACGTTCGAAATATATATAAATCGAAATACACACTACAAAACAACGTCGGAGACCCCTTTTAAGAAAATAACTGACAAAGTTTCCTTGCGACGTGTGGCTTTCGCTGGGATATTTTGCTGTATGGGTAATGTAGTCATTTTGATGTCATTTTGATGTCATTTTGATGTCAACGTGATTAATCGAGTTTTTCCCGCATAACACTCAATTATATTATCTAAAAATTCATTTCCACCTTTCCCCATAATGTTTCATCACGCACAACGTCAATCTACATGGTGTCAATTTTTCGTCATATTGATCTATTCCTTTGACGCAATGACGACAAACGACAGTTTTGACGTCATATTGACGTCACTTTGACTAAGTTGTCTTCGCTGGGTTCATTAATTAATTAATTTATTTATTTATTAAATCCATTCACCCATTCATCCATTCATCCATTCACCCATTTATTCATTCATTTATTTATTTATTAAATCCATTCATCCATTCACCCATTCATCCATTCATCCATTCATTTATTCATTCATTCATTTAGTTATTTATTAAATCCATTCATCCATTCACCCATTCATCCATTCAACCATTCATCTATTCATTTATTTATTTATTTATTAAATCCATTCATCCAGTCACCCATTCATCCATTCATCCATTCATCCATTCATCCATTCATTCATTCATTTATTTATTTATTAAATCCATTCATCCATTTATTCATTCATTTATTTATTTATTAAATTGCGAAAACATTTAGCTTACATTGAGAGCTTTCAAAAACTATATAATAAAGTATATTTTCCTTTAATATTTTTCAAGAAAAAACGTTGCAAGAAAACGTTGCATCTGTGCCTGAATTTACCCCCCCTTACTGTCGACAAAGACGTAGTTCTACGTCAAAATGTTTGGGGATTTCAAGCAACGCGAACAAGCCTATTATCAACATCGAGACAGTTCGGTCTTCGCTATAATATCCCCTTAAGTATGATCTTAAGACGCCATTAACCAATCACAGAGTTGTATTAGCATCTTAAAGACCATCACACGTAACAAAGTTTCAGTCATAATAGTAAGGCCGTAAGAAAATAGACCAATCACAGTCGATTATTCTCCCTGAGCTCAAAGAATAATCGAGTGCGATTGGTTTATTTTCTTAAGCCTTGTGTACACGATACTAGAAATCGGTCCGAGTTTCGATTTAAGCCAATAAAACTGCTTCTTTTCTGTAAGAGCTGAAAGTTAATTGGCTTAAACCGAAACTTGAACCGATTTCTAGTATCGTGTACACAAGGCTTTACGGCCTTACGAATATGACTAAAACTTTATTACGTGCAATGGCCTTAAGAACCAACTATGAATACCGGCCTTATAGCTTTCGTAAGTCGTGAGTCGTAAGAAATTGACCAATCATCAGTTGATTATTCTCCTCAAATTCGATTGGCCGCGTTCAGCGGACACAACTGTTGAGTTCGTCTTATCAACACTCTGCGTTGATTGGTTGGTTCTAAAAGTAAGAGCCAATCACGTTCGACTGCTACTGAGCGGCTTAGTCTGCTGAACGCGACCATTGTGATTGGTCAATTCTTGCGACTCACGACTTTGCGACTCCCATTGGGCGCGTTAGCAGACCAGGCCGCTCAGTAGCAGTCGAACGTGATTGGCTCTTACTTTTAGAACCAACCAATCAACGCAGAGTGTTGATAAGACGAACTCAACAGTTGTGTATGCTGAACGCGGCCATTGTAGACCTCGCATAACTGTTATGCTAGGTCTACAATGCGAGTCGCAAAGTCGTGAGTCGCAAGAATTGACCAATCACAATCGAATTTGAGGAGAATAATCGACTGTGATTGGTCAATTCTTGCGACTCACGACTTTGCGACTCCATTGTAGACCCAGCATTAAGCCCGTATCAAACTACGAATTGGGATTGAGATTGGATTGAAATTTAATCAATCAGAATAAAGAAAACTGATCTCAGGTTTAGTAAACTTTGCTTGATTGGTCAAATTTCAATCCAATCTCAATCCCAATCCGTAGTCTGATACAGGCTTAAATATCGCCTGATTGGATTTATGGATTTATGATACGTATGTATATTTATACATATTACATATATATCGCGCATCAATATTGCGCTTGGAGAGAATGGAGAGTAGTATGTAGACACGTACATACATACATAATAGATTCAAAAATCCGAAAGTCATTCCGAAGAACTGTGCGTCACCGATATCACGAATAACGATGCCGACAATGCGTAACGCTCTGTCCCTCTCTCCTCTCTCTCTCTCTCTCTCTCTCTCTCTCTCTCTCTGTCTCTCGCAGCTCGCTGATTATTTTGATTGGCCAACAGAACACGATTCAACATGGAGTACAACGTGGGTACGTGCTGAATCCTGTTTATTTCTCGTGCTTTTCGTGAACATTTCCGACATTCGATTACTCTTTGTTTCCGTTTTACCATCTCTCTTTTCGATCGCGTGAGAAATTCCGACCTGGCGGACAAATCAAGACAGATAGATCGCGGCATTTCATCGAATTCGAAACGTCCTGTCGGCCCTGTCGGTCCCTGTCGCATGTGCACACAGTCCACACATGTTCATTGTCCTGGCGTGCATCGTGCACTGGTGCACTCGTGCAGTGTGGCCAGCCGCCAGTGCCAAGTGACAGTGCGTTTGTGTTGTATCAGTTATATTTGTATCTGTATGTCAGATAATTTTATGACGTTGATGCCTTGATGCTCGTCCTTGTCGTCGCGAGCTTGATCTAAGCGAGTTTGTGTATTTGTGAATTATCCGAAATTCCGATGCAACGACGTATGTTTGTTCCGTTTGACCGTTCCGATTTCCGATCGCGGAAATATTTCCGAAACGTGCGCGGATGTAGCTCGAAATTCTACTAACCTCTTACCATACTAAGGCCCTAAGCAGAATGGCTGTGTTTTATGCCTTAAGTCTTTTGTCTTATGTAACGCACAATACTGTCAGTATTGTGTGTTAAAAAAGACAAAGACTTAAGGCATAAAACACTGCCAAGACAGCCATTCTGCTTAGGCCCTAACGATTAACTAATAACTACTAGCCGCTCGACGCTCGATGCCAGCAGCCAGGCATCTTTCCTTCGTTTCGCATCATCGCATCTGCGTTTGGTATCGCGGTTGGGTTGGCGCAGTAATTTCACTCAATATCGCTCGACAAACATTACTCGAGACAACTCGAGCTCTGAATGCCCTGATTCGCGATGCGATTATTTGGTTGTTCACATTTCCAAGATAGTTGTGTCGTGTACGCGCGACCGCGCCAGGAACGATTTAGGGCTCTCGCCGATTACCACGTTGACGGTTGACGTACAATGTATTTTTTTTTTTTTCTAGATGCGGTAAAGAGCGACAACAATGACAGCTGTCGCGACTCGTCCCCTTGTCCGGAACTCACGTCGAAAAAGTCCATTGAAAATTCAGCGACGGATACAAAGGAATCTACGATGGAATGCGAAAACAATATCGACAACTCGGGGGATACAGTCGTGGCGGCCACTACCTTGCAAGAACCATCCACAGAGAATATAGACTTTACAGTGATTTACAACAAACAGAAGATTAGTGTAAATTTTGCCTTGGATGGCACGGTTGCCGAGTTCAAGACATATTTGCAAAAAATTATCTCAGTACCACAAGCGATGCAGAAAGTTATGTTTAAAGGATTAGCCAAAGACGATCAGACTCTTAGAAACTTGGGAGTCACGAAAGGTACGAACCAATCGAGGCATACCGTTGACGGTAACGTCTTGATGTATAATTGTGTGTAAACACAATTGCATTTCATTTACTCTTTGTGACTAATTGAATTAACAACTTGTTTTGTGAAAAATGCTCAAGGTGCCAAAGTCATGATAGTTGGATCCAAGTTAGATGACGTGTTGGCTGTGTCAATTCCAACGAAACAAGACCTCATCGACGAGGCTGTTTCTTCGGTGAGCAAAGAACCTCTTTCGCAGCAGAAAGTCCATAGGAAAGTTCTAGACAAAGGTATTCCAGAGGACGTGATGCCAGGAATACTAGATAGTAAGGTTGTATAATCTGTATAAAGCCTGTTTTTTTTTTTTTTCGTGTATTTAATAAATACGAAATCTGTTGTACTACAACTGATGTCGGTTTAATCAAACGTAGGAACCCCTGCCCGATTTTCCATTAGCTGGAATGCTTAACAAGTCTGGAGGAAAAGTCAGACTGACATTTAAATTGGAACAAGATCAGCTATGGATCGGCACGAAAGAAAGAACGGATAAAATACCTATGAATTCGATAAAAGGTGTACACAGTGAACCTATTCACGATCATCCTGAATATCACGTTATGGTATGTGTATCGTTTAAACTTTTAACTCTACATTTTAAGATATCGCTGCAAATTCAATCGTTGACTATTCCGATTATAATCTTGGAAACTTGCAGGCAATACAATTAGGCACTACGGAAGCATCGAGGTATTGGATATATTGGGTCCCTGCGCAGTACATATCGGCTATTAAGGACGCTATTCTTGGCAAATGGTGTTACTTCTGATTGATAATCGCTAGAAATCTCGATTTCTGTAAAGCTTAAAGCTCGGGTGTAAACAAACACTGCTGTTGTATTGACATAAAAAACTGTCTGCTAGTCACACACATTTCCAACAGTAAGTAATAATTTATTTTGAGTTGCATTATCATTGCGAAGAATACCCAATAAACGTAGTCTGTCCCGTAAAAAAAAACGATTTTGGTGACTAGTCTTGATTTATTGGGAACAAAGGATATGATCGCTATGCCAAATGTTTTATATTTTCATAGTCCAGATTTACGTATATGCCCTTGATACTCTGCTGAAATCAAGGTAGTCTTGAGAACTGTGATTAGCGAAACTTCCACAATTAATTAATGTGTTGTGATAATATTACGTAAAATTTTTGACAATGCGATTTAAAGAGACTCGTATCTTTTTATCAAAGCATGTCTATAAATTTTATTCAAAATATTCAAGATATTCGATTTGTTTATAAATCCTTGCGATAAAATTTTTTTTTTTTTTTGTGGATATTATAGCCAAGAGTTTTAATTTCAATGATCTAGAGTATTATTTGTATTACTTGTTTAACAAAGCAACAGTTTTTATTAGACTCAATTATACGTCAATTAACCCTTTCGTTATTTCGTTAAGAACATATATTTATAATACTACGAACTTCTATTACACGTATAATGTATAGTAGAAATATGCGTAAGAAC
Source organism: Temnothorax ravouxi (assembly GCA_030770255.1). Classification (NCBI taxonomy): domain Eukaryota; kingdom Metazoa; phylum Arthropoda; class Insecta; order Hymenoptera; family Formicidae; genus Temnothorax; species Temnothorax ravouxi. Next base: position 123,581 of record JASTWP010000177.1, read on the forward strand.
GTATATTTCTATTTTCTCCAGTTTTCGACGTTTATGACAAGAAAGAGTATATATCACGACAGATGTATAAAAATTAGATATAATTGCAGGCAAGTTGAAGGAAATTGATTCAAACAACGATTAAAATATTCGCAAATTTATATCTTTCTCGTATTAATTTTTGCAAGTTTTGTGTTCTTTACGCCGGAAATGCTTGCCTTCTGCACATGAGTGTTTGTTACGAGCGCGTCGTAGCGAGAGGGTTTAAATCATAACATTGCATTTACAAGCAAACTTTTGAAATGATAATATCTATGCAACTTATGATTTGTTATTATTCATTCATACATTTTTATTACTCATTCATAACATTCAGGTTGTCAATTAATTTGATTTAATGTGATCGATCATATGTGCACACACAGTCATGTATAATTCAAAAACTGTGTGAGAGCTATTCTTAGTACATGGTAAAATTTTACAAAGTTTTACTTTTTCTTGTAGCTTCTGCAACAAAAAAGAAACACACACACGCAATTTTCTTTGCGTAATATAGACTACAGCACTTTATGGGAGCTTTCCAGCAAGCGACACAAGTCGACGCAAACGTCGTTGTTCTATCTTCCTTTTTTGACAATGAGTAACCAAGATAAAACGATTCTTGTGTCAACTTGTGTCGCTTGCTGGAAAGCTCCCTATATTACTATTGAGCCAAGCTACAGCGATATTGGGAGATATTGGGAAAATAAAATATATGATACACATAACGTGTGTATCATAGATTTTATTTTCCCAATAGCTCCCAATATGAATAAACGAACGCGGGCAGTATCATTGCGTTAACAGCAGAAAAACAACGAATTTCGCGCTGAATAAAATTAAGAAAATCCGTTCAATATTTTGTGATTGGCCTAGTTGAATAAAATAACATGTAAAAAAGAGGTCAAAGTGAGTCCACATATTGCTATATCACAGTCTGTAAGGATTATGCATAAAAGATTCATGTATACTCTTTAGCGTTGCAACTGCTGTAAATTAGGTTTTATACCGTTTGAATCGTATAACCGCAAGAATAAGATAAATCAAAATTTGTAATTCTTACGACGGTTAACAACTGTCGAGAAATCTACTTCGGAAGTCTGTTTGAATGGGACTTGTACATTAGTTGTGTGATTTGATAAAATAAATACTTCTGAGACTTTTTGTTTTTAATGCTTATCTTTTTAATCGCAGTTCTACCCGATTAGGTAGAAGAAATATTACTGTATCATGTAAATGATACGGGGAAAACTCTTCCAAACGTACACGTGTGTCATAATGCAAGCTGTTTTTCTTAACGGAGGCGGAAGACACATCTGTTGAACATACGATGCAGGAAACGTCTCGTTAAAGTACTTAGCCGCGACTAAAGCAGACTTCCATTCCAAGGCAGATGTGAATGCCATTGGAAGGAGAATCCCCACCAACTGGGAGATGAAAGTTTCCGTCGTATAATCGATAGCAGCTCTGGAGCTCTCGCAGCTCGCAGTACGCGTATATAGCTCAAGGACGAGCAAGATGTTGCGTGTACAAGCGTGTAAATATGGGCCTATATTATTTATCTCATCGTATGTATTATTTATATTTTAAACCGATGATTTGTCTATCGTGCGGATGAAGCAAAATATCATGTAAAGTATCTTGTGACGCAAATAACGCTCCATAGATGTTTCACTTTGCGTGGGCGAAACTAGCGTGCATAATCATTATTCAACTTATATAATTTCCTGTTTGTTGAATGACGAATTTTTTTTGCACATAATGTATTTAATAAAGTAATTATGTATTCACGTTACGTTTCTGATGCATAAAATACTCAAGAATTATTTCTGTAATTTCCTTGGCAAAAATTAATTTTCCTTTACCTTAATTAAACATTATCTTATCGCACATTTCGACAGATTAGATAACATAGCAGTTTTAAATTTAAATTTTATTAAAGTAAAGTATATTTTACACAAAGTTACAAATAAAATATCATAATCTACTTATTCTTTTTAAGATTTTAAGATATGAATTAAATAATTATATAATTTGTGTTAAAATTTAGAATAAAATTTTATTCATAATTTTACGTATTGTATAATTATGTAAAAAACATTTGACAAGTCAGAAATATACAGATGTATAAAATATATCTATATTAAAATACATAGATATAAATGTGCGTGTGCATCAAAATACACGGCATATAAAGTTATAACAGGATTATATTCTGAAGCCTGAGGCAATTAATTGCTAATTTATCCACATATACCCTTGGCATGTTTAAATACATCTTCAACAAATAATCATTTTTCAGATATATATATACATATAACATATATTTTTTCATATATCAAATTTTTAAACTGTCTTTTATTTTAAAGAGAAAGACGGATAATAACGTTGTGAGCTTAGGTCTATTGTTAAATCTAACCAATATTACCACATGAAAGCTACTGTCTCATGCTGTCAATGGCCAAGTACACCAAGCGAGCTATTTTCATGCACAGTAAAGCAGTGCCCGACATAGAATGCTGTAATAGAAATGTATACGCTTAGACATTCCGGACAGACGAGTCTTAATGCTGGTTCTTGTCGCGGTTCGGTATGCACTGCGACTCAGCCTTTGCAAATGCACATGGATATAATGTGTTATACATGACAATTATAGAAATATTTAAATTACATCTTTCGTGCTCGTAAACATAATTATGTATGATGTGATTATGCTGTGATTATAATATAAATACACAGAAACTTTGATAATAGTATAAAGTGCGCATTGCATATCTTTCCCCATGTAATTAATTATTTCGATTTTATTATTTCTGTATTTATTTCTGACTTTATTATCTCTATACTTAAGGTAGTGCGGCAATCAAAAAGAAACTCTTCTGAAACGAATAGACCGTAGATTTTTCATTAAGAATCGATAAGTAGAGAAACCCCGCTTCGAGTCAGACAATGGTTTTCACGGAAGTGCGATTAATTCGTATTACATCTCTAATGTAACTATTAGAGTATGCTATATTTATCATAAGCACAAGAGCAACAATAGTATATCAGAATAAATCATATTATTCTATCTCATATATTTTTCCGTGCACGTAATTCAGTTATACATAATGCAATTAATGCATTTCACTCTGAATTTGTTTATAATATATTAGTGCCGTTTGACATTATATACAATATAAAATTCCCAACGTAGAAGTTCAATTGAAGTTCAATAGAAATAGGAACAATGTCTATAACAAGATTCGCATAATTTTACGTAATGAAACGTGCATTCAAGCCTGTGAAGATTGTGCGTGTACAGCAAAGTGCGTAACAGATTAATTTACAAAATTTACCAGTGCTATTCTGAATAAACTAATTGGACAGATTAATCGATTTCCTAACGTATATCGTGAAAACTGGCTACGGTAACGATTATTGTACAAGTTCCAGATAATAAATCTGTGCTTAAGTGCAGCGGGTAATCTTCTAGTGGTCATATATATCGGTCGAACGTTTATGTACTTGCTATAGAATAGTCTAAGCATCAGGTACGGAGTATTCAACCCGTGATTTATGTTCCCGAGAGGAAATCTTTCTCTCATCCACTATGGTACGTCGCTTGTGGTCTAGCATAGTGAAAAGCACGACGGAATTTCGCCGCGCTTAAGAGTAGTGAATGCAAAAGCGCATTGTTTCGCGTGGTGCAGCTCGCATCCGTGGATATACTATGTGCTTAAGCATATAATGATTTGTAGTAAAATTGTTATCGAATTTACGCAACCATGTAACTTTCAGTAAATTTATTAATACGAAAACGATACGAGAAATTAGAGAAACGTAACTATTAGTAAATTTATAAATCTGTGATTGTAATTTAGTATCAGTTGGATATTTTATACATCATCTAGAATCGATCAGCCTTCAAACTTCGTATATGTGGTTTTCAACTTTCATCGTAGTAAAACAACATTCACTCTTAATGCGGATTCGTGGATTTATGTGCAAAATTAAACAGGTGCATGGCTTTTATAATATACAACCAACATGAGCAGAGAGCGAAAAAGGACGAGAGTACTTTATATTTTATCTGGAATTAGTAAAATTTTAATTTCAAGAAACGTAAAAATCGCGGATAATCTTTCATAAAGCAATGCTGTGTGATCCGAAAAAATGACATTGTGTATTATACTAATTGATAAAATATTATACGTATACCAAAAATATAACGGCTTATCATTATCACTGAAGTAATATCTGCAATTTATATTTGTAGAACGATGTGTACAGTTGACTTTCCTGCTGGCATTTCCTGTGCAGCTGCACAGACTGGAATTATCGTGACATTTAGAAACTGGTTGAACCACGCATATAGTTCGGCAAATAATTTTATAAGAGTTTTTCGTTGTATTGGTATATAAATATCTGTAATAAATAGTCGAAAGAATAACTGTCGATATTCGCGCTTCAAAGAGAATTGCGTTTGAAGAGATGATATCGACATATTGCTTGTTTCCCATTTGCGTTCCGTTTCTAGAGAAAAAATACTCGTGTATAACTATGTATCACGTGATACATTTCGCGCGTGTCACGCGATATATTTCGTACGTTTTGCGCAAGAGTGAAATTCTTATAAAACGTTCCTACGCATTAAATTCATCGTGCAAGAGACACGTTACACTTGCAATGCCCGCCTTATGTAAGTGTTTTGCGCGCGTAAAAGAATTTCCCTCCTTAAATTAAAATTAAACTTTCGTTAGCGCCTATAAGGCAAAATATTTAATGCATGTGTTTTATTCCGCAACAGTTACATTTCCTCACATAATAGACGCTTTATGTATCACGCAAGTCACCTAACGATTTATAACGACGATTTACATCTAATCGCCGCGCCGACGTGGTTTTTAGAATCGCCGTTTGTGCAATAAACGACGAGCCATAAAAAGTATATCTGAGAAAGAAGTTGCTAAGTTACCTAAATTTCTCAATTCATTAAATTATCGTTTCAATAAGCACACACAAATATTTTTTCCTTGCTTTGCGATAAATATATATAAAAGCTGGAAAATTCTTCGAAAGGCTGAAGATTTCTTTCCGAATAAAATTATCATATCGATGTGTGGCTTTTACCAATTGCATTCGTTGCAACTAACACGGCCATTACCATATCTTTCCTCTCAGATTCCTCGCAGATATATAATCACATTAGCGCAGCTTGTTTATCTGTTACGTAATGCGTACGGTCTCGTTGCTTGCCGTATTAGAATCAATGATATGTAAATAGATCAGCATACTTTTTATTCTATTTGACAAAACTTTCACCGATATTCATTCCCAGACCGTGTAGCACGTTACTCGAGGACCATGGCGAGTCCACGGTACTAAAATCGCTTTTCCTATACCGTTCGAAAGCGATTCCGCTTTCTTTTTACATTGCCGCGCGCAAGTGCGTCGATTTCGCGATACGCGCTTTAAATGACAGAGCTGAATAATAATAACAATGATTAAACAATTTTATAAATAATGTGACTTCGTAATTTTCTAAAATTGAGATCAAAATATAAAATGGGCAGTAAATTAGATTATATTATATTATAATATGAAACACGTATATAATAATATATTCACAGAATTTTCAATCATTTTATAGATACTAATACTTCAGATGTTGCGCGAAACTTCCATCAGAATATAAATTTATCCATAGTTACATGAAGCTATTTTTATAAAATCAAATTTTAGTCAAAACATATATGACTAAAAATCATCTTTAATTTCTAATTGTATAATTATTACCTAAATAATTCGACTGCCTTTGATAACAACGTATATAAAAAAAAAAAATTAATGCTATCATAGTCATTTTTATACATTTTTGTTACTTTATTTTAATTTTTTCGTCCATCTTAACTGTTTTATCATTTTTTATACTTTTGAATTTGTTATTTTGTATATAAGATTATATTCGCATTGGAATCTGTATTAAGAGCTTGAACGAAGCAAATTCATCAAGAAAGCCATGCAATTATTCTTAATCATACGCGCAATTAATTACTTCCACGTCTTGCCACAGTCATGTTCGTTATGCTTTGCGCTCACGAGGGTTTGATTGCGACGCCTAATGAAAACGTTTAATCCAAAACCAATGTACAACTTAACCTTGATTTATGATGGACCGCTGAGATTCAATCGTAATGAACTAAAATTGAGTCAATGATGTAATTTATGGCAATAAGCGAACAACAAACTTATGTTAGTTAGTACTTAAATTGACTAAATGGAGGTGCAGAGCCAGATCTATATCTTTTCAAACGGAGAGTGAACAAATAGAAATAATTATCTATCCAAACATTTTAATTTTTAATGGCCAGAAATGCATCGCGTTGCTGAAAAGTGAGATACAAACGAGATAGAAAATGTAGACATCTAGAAATGATAATGTAATTTAGTAATGAAGTTATTATCACATTAACCAAGATATCGCGAGAAACTGCTACATAAGCTAATTACTTCTAATTAAATTTCTTTTGGGACGAACAATTACATTCCCCATATAGGGCTTGCCAGACTTAACAACAGGGCCAATGCTGGTCCGATATATGGTACCCGATGATTGGCCGATACTTGGCATTCTATAGTGGACCATGCTTGGCGAATGATTGGGTGCCATTCAGATAAAAGAACTGTACATTTTGCTATGGCGCTAATGTTTGGCCCGACATACGGTGACCAATGATTGGCCAATACTTGGCTTACTGCATTCGCCCATGCTTGGCATTAAGCATGTTAAGGAGGTTATGGTTGCCGTCTGGTATCAGATCATCCGATAGATGGCATCCGATGAGATCCGTTTCTCAAATTTAAAATATGACGAACGATGGTATAAGAATGATGACGGAACTGCACATTGCACAACTTGTATATAAGTTGTTTCGTGGCATATACACTTTTATAATAAAGCGTGGCACATTTTTAGATTAATGTGACGTTAATGTAACTTTATTTTAGTAAATAATATCTTTATTTTTGAAGACTGCACACTACAAACACAAGTGTGTTACTTTTACACATTTTGCATTATTCATTATAGACTTCTTACACGTTTTATCGCGGTTTTCTTCTTCCAGGCTTCTCCAATTTACCAGAAATTTATATTTTATAATAAATTAGACATTAATGGTCAAATATTGGCAGGACAGATTAACCATTAATGGCCCATGATTGGTTGCCACGTTTGGCCGTACATTGTTACCCATTGCTGGACCGAAGTTATCATTCCAGAGAAGTCCCATTGCTGGGCCAGTCGTGGCTGCCATTATCACGCCAATATTGGTGACTTGGAGACCAGTTTTGGGCCAGAATAGGACCATTAGTAAAACCCTATATGGGTCGCACGGTCTTTGAAGGCCAATCTCTGTTTCAGTTGCTAATCGTGGCACTTTAAAACAATTCGTTTTTCCGCGCGTGTCAAACATTCTCGGATCTAACTCGTGAATCTATGCTAGCATTCGTCGTTAGGGCACACAAGAATGCACGTTCTTGCGATTTCTGCGAGCTTACGACCCATCTATTACGACCGAGAGAGAGCCACTTAACTGTATACTTCACTTTAATGTCGATACGATATTCAATCAACGCGCTGGTTCTGGTAATTGTGGAACAAAGTCGTAAAAGAGAAATTAAACACCGGATGAGTATGTGTTTCATGCCACTACATTTCAAGGTCCAGGTTCGCAATAAATCATTTCGAGTTCCGTTAATAGCGAGATCAGAAGGTCGTTATATTTAGTCATTAATCATTATAAACATTATATGTAGAATTTTCAATGGTTTATCAAAATTTTTTAGGTATAGTCTTAATAAAAAAACTAATTTACTAATAATCTTGAAATGCAAAAAAATATAATAATGTAAAATTTTTAAATTATATAATAAGTATATAAACTTTTGACCGCTATGTAAATAACACAAGTAATAGAAAATGTGCCTTATCAGGTTGGGCTGTATCTTATTGTGTGTATAATAATATTTTTGCATAAACATTTTTAAGCTCAGCAAACTACGTACTAATTGTAAGTAATGTCGGTCTTGAAAGGCAGTCTCAAACTGAAGCTGGAATAGCATAATTAAATTGATAGTCAATTTAATAATAATAATGCTAATAAGCATTTTTAGAAACAACTCTGTAAAGGATGTATTGTGAAAAATATCACCCCAGCGTTGCATTTCGAATGATCCTTTCTAGTACTACATATATTATATATAAAATTTTTAATGTTTGATTAAATGTGTTTAGAATATGGCATTATACTAACTAAAATTGAAACTAGTAATCATAAAAAATTGTTTGATATTTCAATAAATATCAAAAGCTTTAAAATAATCCCCTAAAGAAAATGATATATTTTACAAAAATTTTTTAACGGATTCTGTAAAAAGCATATGTATCTATATTTTAGCAATATGAGAAGTATTGCAACAATATTTTAAGTATCGCTCTACAAAATTTCTAATACGCCTCCACGCAAAACCAACAGAATTCTGTATTGATGTGATCGTTTATAAGCCACATTCACAGCGTATTATTATTCAGTGACTACAATGGTCACGCATGGTGTGATTGATCAGTTCCATGATAATATCCAATTAACACGTTTGGACATCCTGCGAATTTGCTTGAAATATGCGAATCGCACTTGACACACGCAACCTGATGTGACGGGACTAAGCATTTCGTATCCGATTATGATCGGCATTCTGACAGCCGCTCCCAGATTTCAATTCAAAACAAAAAGAGAAGTGTACCGTTCAAATTAAGACTAGAGATTGAGTGATCTGACGTTGAAATGTGCATGCCAACATGTGGTCACATCGGCATATGTTATGGTTACAGAAAACGCAATGCTAGATTGCATCAACGACATATCTTTCAATTCAACAAATATCTCAGCAAGTATTTCAAGGAAAGATGTGTCTCATAAAACAAATATTAGTTATGACAATTTTGTGCCAAAAATGTCAATACTTTAAAAAAATAATGCAAAAAGTAATACTTATAATTTACTTTAAATAATAATATTTTTACATACGCCAAATCATTAAATCTTAATATGCCAATGATGCGTAAAGAAAATATTCATCGTTTGCAAATTCATCGTCTTTATTCTCTCTACACGACTCTGCTTTCTACCCAGATCGTGAAAAATAATGCAATTCTTTCTTTGTGTGAGAAAAGGCATCTTCACATCAAACGGTAATGGTCATAGCAAGCACTCCGCTATGAATAATCCGATTCTATTGTGCATCTCCCGGGGCTACCACTTTATTATCTTCGAGATTTCGCCAAAGTGCAGGATGCATCGATCGCGTCGCGGAAAGCACGAGATTTATACGTAAGCAAATCCCGCGAGCAAACGGAATCGATTCTCATAAATAAGCGCGAAGGTGGACCGAACACCGAACGTTTACTTTCCTTTCTAGAGTAGAGCGCGAAGGCGTACAGACACCGTTTCAACAGCAGTCCCTCGTCGGCGGCGAACGGCCGCCGCGCCGCCATAGGGGAACGGTACTTGCTTTATAGCCCACCTTCCTCTCGTCGGTCGGTCGGTTCCTCGAAATTCGCGACCGTTACTTTCCCTCGCGAGACAGAAACGATCGACTATACGGTTAATTGACGACGACTCCATGCATGCTACGAAAACCGCACGGTTCCCGAGGGAGGAAACATAAAGACATTTTATGTTACAAGAAGTGAAGTAAATTTCGAATGATGGAGAAAAAGGATCAAAATTTGATCAAAACGAGGGACGCACAAGTTGGTTTCTTATCGCGCGCATTCAATATTTTTTTAGTAGTAGAGAAAATAATGTAAAATTGTATACTGTTTTACAACTGAGGAATAATTTTGCGAAATAAGTCTCGACTTTTTTTTAGCGAGAAACATGTTTCAGTTAGCTAAATCGTAATCTGTGCTCAATGACTGTAGCAGAAAGTGTCAATTCATTAATCTCGTTGTCCTTTAATACTAAATAAAAATCTGCAATAAGATATGAAAGTAAAAATAAACGCAATAGTTGTAATTTCAAGCTGCTCAATAGAAAATCTAGTTATTGATAAACTTGCGTTCTTGCAGAAAAGAGAACTACTGATGATATAAAGTTATATTGATACCTTCAGCGATTATAATTTGTGCGAAATTGGTTATCATTAATCAAACGAGTTCTTGCGGAACGTTCACGTGTAGATCTCATTGTCCTTATTACTCTCTATGATGCACGGAAGGTCGATGATATGAACAAGATGAAGAACAATACCAAGATCCGAATAATAGAAAGCCGGAATCGCAAAACAATACCTCGTTGTGTTGTATATCAAGACCTGCCGGTGACAAAGCATCTTTTTCCAAGCTTTCTCATATGCCTAATACATCCGTATGTATTTGGCTGCCTCATGTATTCGCGTTACATGGGCCTGTGTAAATACATACAGTAACCGGCTCATATCCTATTTCATCTGCATGATATTCTTGCATAATATATACATAACCGATTTGTTCGAATAATTCTGATTCGATTAAAATCGATAATTCGTGCAAGCATATACGTCAATATTTATAAAAGTATAGTAAAATCGAGAATGTAGATATTATTGTAATACCATTTTTTATAACTTTTTCTTAATCATTAAATCGTAGATATTTATAGATAATATGTTGTTAAAATAAAATAAAGATATTATTAAAAATTACGTTATTTTCTTAATTTGATAAAATAATGTAAAACTATTCAAAAATATCGATTGCTATACTTACTAATTATTTGAAACTAATTTAATGGTATTTAATGGCATAATTATAATAGTCCAAAGAGTACCCTTAATTACTTATTGCAATATTATGGTTAATAAAAGCTCGTAACCGAATTTTTGAAAGAAACGGTAAAGAAGAGAAAGATGTGAGAGTGACTTGAGAATAAGGTCGTCTACATGTCGATCGAGAAATCGAGGGGTTCAGTTTATTATTTCAGAAACTGAAGTCACATATATGTACACCGGAAGCATCTTTCTCTTACTACGAGGAAAGGGAGAGTGCAGGGGAAGAGAATATCATAGTTTGAAGTGTGTGTACATTGAGATACGTTCCGATGCATTGTGCATCGCGAAAATGAAAATAGATGCTCGGCTTACACACCACACGAGGGATTTCGCGAAAGTGTCCCGTGTGCAGTGAAACTTCATTAGCAATCCGGTAACATTGAGATTAGATTGCACTTATAATCAGATAATTTTGCATTAGAAATCCTTTGTTTCGTTCCGGATCCGTCCATAACAAAAGCAGGCGGAAAGAATTAAATCGACCCAGATCAACCCAATTCATGACATTCGAACTAACTCGCAATCTAAGTTCTTGACAAATTGGATTAAATATCTACGTTAATTATATTTAATTAAAATGTAAGTTTACTTTTCCAAATGTTTCCAAAGTAAGATAACTGTTTTCATTTTGCTTCATAAAGATTTTGGTAATTAAAGAAATTATGTACTATACCTACTTCAAATATGTGATTTTTCGAGATATTTTATGTACAAGTTTTTCTCGATAAAAGAGAAAGTGATAAACGCATTGTAAAAATTCTATATATTGAGTAACAAAATCTCTCTACGAATGTAACGACATATACATATATACATATATATGTAAATGCATATGCATCGAACATACAAAATAATTGGAATATATCAGGGCAGCCAATTTCCGTATCGACAGAGAAATCGTGTCGCGAATTCAAGTAACTTCGAAGAATTTGCCAATTTATGGAGAGAATACAAAATGACTTGTGCGAGAAACCTTGTGCAAAAAAATAAAAAAAAAGTAAGTTCACGGAATGTCTGATATGCACACGGTTGCGGCCACTGGAAATGCATCGAAACGGGATCACAGCGCATACACTGCTAATTCTATACGTTTGAATGTAGAGATCTCGAGGCGGTAGCGACTGTCAGCTTTCTGCCAGCCGCTCCTTAGTTTTTTATCCTTGCCCGAGATGACGACGGAAGGTCCGTGCCGTTCTCTCGCGAAACGACCACGAGAAAATGACGGCAAATGATATTCAAAGAGAAAGAGAGAGAAAAGAGAGAGAGAGAGAGAGAGAGAGAGAGAGAGAGAGAGAGAGACACTAGCGTTTTGTTCTCCAGTGACCTCAAAGAACCTAAACTCGTCGACAATGCGCTTTTGACGTCGAATCGAAGTGAAGCGATTACGAGATCGTCCGCGATTTATCAGCTCGGAATCTGTGTTCGCGTTTGTTTTGTGTTCCATTTATCCGCGATATTCCATATAAGATTTTTTTTCACTTAAATGAAGGTTGCATCAAGACGCGCACTGACTATTAATCATTCGACAAAGAAGTCTTTTTCGCTAAATAAATTGATTTGTGAAATTGCCTGAATCTATCTGTCTCGTTACAAACGACGACATATGTATATCGTTTTTTGACATCTTTTAACGACGGTTATTAGCAATGTTGCGGAGATGGTTCAAGTTTTACAGTTTAAATATTTATGAAACAATCTTTTTTTCTTTAAACGCGAAGATAATTTCGTTAAGTAATCCGACTTTTAATCAGTTAATAATAGTATCTACTGATTCAGTGTAATTATAATAAGTCAAACTTCGCAAAAAGAATTAATTCTTTTAAACAGCTATAAATATTTTTAATTAAAGTACATAAAAAAATGGATTTTCGCTATATTATTTTATGTACATCAAGTACATTTACATATGAATCTTATTGTTCTTATCCCTATTTATTATTTTTATATTAAATTAAATCTTTCTTTAACTTTTCTTCAAATATTTATCGCACTATCGCTTTATCACAAAAAATGTATATATAAATGTATGTGCGTATCTGTATTGAGCTCAGGTCCGTGGGATTGCTAAGCCTAAATGACTGTACGGTTCAGTCATCCCAGCAGAAACGCCAAGAGTAACGCAATCAATATCAGCTGTTGCCATTTAAACTCGCATAAGGGTAGAATGTCCGGATCGACTCCAGTGGTTGCGTGCCGAACTTGCAATATCTGTCAATCTGTCGATCGCTGCACGAAATATGCATGTTATACATGCACATTACTCATTGACAAGATGCTGTGAACTGACATGTGTCACTTCGTTTTACATGGCCACGTCGTCAAAAATTTCTGCACGCGTGCACAGATTTCTGTCACGCGAGATTAATTTGATAAAGCTGTTTCGTAGATTTTACAACACAAGAGTTTCTCGGAAATTGATAAAAAATGAGAATATCTATTTATAAAAAAAAACAGTATCTATAGCTTAAAATATATTATCAATTTTAGTATTATTTTATGTTTATTATAACTTAAGATAAATAATATTTACTGTTTAAGAAAATATTTATTGTAAATTTTTTCAAATTTTAATATTTTTAATACATCTTGATAACTATTTTCATAAATAAAGATATGTATAAAATCGGCGGAATAGAATGTAAGATTATAGTTTTTAAACAAATTGAATAGTTTTAAAATCTGTTATTTCTACTACATATATAGATATGCTTCAATTAATTATATGAGAGAAACTTCGTTATGAAACTTTGTAACAAATTAAATTTTCTAATATAGAAAGTAAAAAATCTTGGTGAAACATAATATCCGTATAACGACGATTCAATTTATTAATTTCATGCAGAAAGGTTATCGATATAAAATGATTTAATCGCAATATCCGACTCGTGCCGGCAAGAGGTCATTACGAGGAAAAGTCGATACAGCCGATCATACTAAACAAAGGAATATTAGTCGAGTGTATCATTTAATGCGATTTTGAGCACGGCAATAACGAAGGCGCGTAAATCTACGCCACATCAGTCTGCATTCACCACTGTTTTCGCGATTGACGCTACACGCGATCTTCATTTTTTTGCGCGTCACGATAATTATTTTGCAGCGCGTTCTCGCCGGATTACGATCCCTTCGCGCGAGCTCCGTCTATTTACCGCATTCGGATATCTTTCGCGGCGATATACTAATGATTGCGGCTAATTACGTACGTGCTGCCGGGCGGTGACCCCTTTAACGAACGGAGCAATAAGACAATTCGCGAGACTTCGCGCAGGTTTAACCATTTCTACCATACGTGGATTCGCCATTAACTCTTTCGACATTCAAAAACAATGATACGTATTCTCACTGCACGTATCATCTCTTAAAAGTATATCTATAATATCTAATTTTCATCTAATGTCAGCGTTAAATAGATGACAGAATAATACTGATTGTGAGTAGAATGATAAAAATTAAAAAGATTATGATATCTCAATGATGTGATGTATCAAAATCTTATCATAATTTTCTTGAAAAGATAAATCTCTCTTTTGCTGTAGTGATCGCAAAATTGTTCGCACCTATACGGCGAACTTTCGTTAATTTATTAAGAAATGTATAGCGATCACTCGTAACGGCCAGTATGAAATTTAATACATACTATACCCTCAAGATAACATCACTATGATAAAATATTGCGACGTTTGCGAAACATGCGAATGTCATGTCATTTGTTATCGTTTTTTTCTCTGCGATTATTGATTACTTTAGAAATCTAGATCAAAATTTACGGACAGCGTGATGTATTATTGTAGCACATATAATGTGTTCTCCGGTTTCATAGCATTTATTCTTGTTCAACATATAACGCGATTAAGGTAAAGGTACCAATACCCGGACACTTAAGCAGACGAAATGTACCAATACCTGGATACATATCTGTCTGGACACATACCTGGATACCTTTAAAAAAAGATAAATTTATGAAAATAAACGTTTGGCTATTATATCTGAAGTTTCAAACTACAAGAAAAAATACTTTTATCTTTGATTTTAATTCGCGTTATACTTATAAATAATAAAAGTGTCCGGATATAGGTACATGTCCGGCAATCGGGACGTTTACCTTAATTATATTGCAGCTCGACTTTGTTTCGACAGGGATTAGTTACAGAATATACAATGCGATGCGTTTAAAGCTATGGAAACTTTGCTGCATGGTGATAAATGCCGACAAACATTGCACTGATAAAATGATTTATCAGCTTAATTATGCAAATACGCAATTTCTTACATTTATTACGTTCACGTAGTTTAAATATAAGATACTGTTGCAATCTTTTCATATTAAAAATATAAATTTTTCTATGCTTTTTTTTCTAAGGAGCCAACTCTTATCGCGTAATGTTGAAACTACTCGAGACTTGTCATCGTTACTTGTTTCTTATACCAAGTATTACAGAGACTTGATAGTTGTTGAATATGTAAAATAACATATAA
This sequence comes from Temnothorax ravouxi, assembly GCA_030770255.1. Classification (NCBI taxonomy): domain Eukaryota; kingdom Metazoa; phylum Arthropoda; class Insecta; order Hymenoptera; family Formicidae; genus Temnothorax; species Temnothorax ravouxi. Next base: position 138,929 of record JASTWP010000177.1, read on the forward strand.
TGTCATTATATATCGCTTTTCCTCTCACTGAAATGCTAAATTACATATTCCGAGACCTTGTCGTAGACAACGCCCCGCTCGGTTGTTTCGTAAAGTGTAAACTGGATTGCTCTCTGCTAACCACATTACACTGAACGTGCAGTCAATGAGCTATCTGCATTCGCAATTCAAGGCCGCAGTCAAAGAGAAATTCGCGAGAATAATTTCTAAGTAACTGTTACAATGCTGGTGTAAATATACAGGAAAAGATGCAGCAAAGAAATTGCTACACAATAGTTGCTACACAATTCTTTCTTGCGAATTATGAGAGAACGAATCATTAAAGAATCGCTAATGAACGGACGATTAATCGTTGCAGAACTAATGATTTGGATGATTAGAGACCTCACTTGGTAATGACTAATTAGCGGAAAACTTAAGAGGCCAACGAAATTATTGTCAAAATAATTAAAAGTTTAACAATGTGAATCACATCTAATTGTTATAAAACTATTATCAAAATGCAGATATCATAAAATTATTAATTTTTTGATTAATTAATTATTGCAGATTTTAGAGAAACGATTATTATAGAATTAATGTTGATGATTAATTTTTGTAAATATTTATGTCTACAAATAGTGGGGACTCTATTTCGATGTAAGACGCTTATTACATCGAGAATCCATGCAACCTTCATTCCGCTACACGGCAATCAGTAAGAATGCGCTCGGACTGTTGCGTCAATTTAAATTGAAACTAGGTCGCACTGCGACGTTAGAACGATCAGGAAACTTAAAATCTCTTTTCATCGATTCGCCATCGTTATCGTTTATCGCGATTCGTGATTCGTAGCTTTGAACAAACAAATCTTACGCATTGTGCAACCGATTGCCAGCATAAAATTGGTTAATTGCGCTTATCGTGCGCCGAGTATGATTAGTCAGCGGTCCAAATGTTCTATTGAACGGCTATTATTGTACAGATATCTAGTCCGTGATTTTGAAATTACTAATTCTCCGTGTCGCCTGAAATAATTTGAAACGCGCTGAATTACGGCGCATACGCAACGGTAATTAGCGTAATGTTTTTAACTGCAACACGTAAATATATAAACATCTGTCAGCAAATTCTTTAATAATAAATAATGCGTTACATTTAACCTTTCACTCTCAGCGTTTCCAATTATGTGTAGACATATTTCTTATTTATGATATACAAACCTATATCTTTAGATTCTCTCAATCTTGTTGACTTAATCTAAGAATATATTTTATGTAAACATGTGTTTTTATCATCAATAATAAGTCATTGTCAACAAAACAAATATTATAAGTTATTTAAAAATTTGTAAAGTTCTTGTAAAAATAAAAATAATGCATAAAAGGTTTAGATCTTTCTATTAAGGGGACTAGGAAGGGTTGAAAATGCAGAAATTGGCTCGTGTTTAATTATTTATAACAAAAGGCCGCGAATGAACATAAAATTTTTTTATTGTTAAGGGTATTAATTATAACATTATATAAAATGAGAAAATTTATTAAAAGTCATTCCCAGATCAATAACAACGGCGTTCCAATATAATAAAGAAAACTGTCGAATCCACGGTTTTACCACGATTCCGGTCGAACGGATAAAGATTTTGGCAAATTTCAGGAATATTTCTTCTCCTTAGGCTTCCCTTTATTGATTATACCTAAAAAATTAAAATTAAAAATAAAATTAACAAAATGGCGTCCAAAAAACAAAAAATTTGGAAAAAAATTTAGTATTTTGGACGCCATTTTGTTAATTTTATTTTTATTTTTAATTTTTTAGGTATAATCAATAGAGGGAAGCCTAAAAAAAAAGAAATATTCCTGAAATTTGCCAAAACCTTTATCCGTTCGATCGGAATCGTGGTAAAACCGTGGATTCGACAGTTTTCTTTATTATATTGGAACGCAGTTATTATTGATGTGGGAATGACTTTTAATGAATTTTCTCATTTTATAATGTTATAATTAATACCCTTAACAATAAAAAAGTTTTATGTTCATTCGTGGCCTTGTTATAAACAATTAAACACGAGCCAATTTTTGCATTTTCAACCCTTCCTAGTCCCCTTAATAGATAACAATTCTGTTATATTAAAATAATAAATATGTAAGTATGTAAGAAAAGATTCCGCCGTACTGAGAGAAAAATATTTGGTATTGGACGACTATAATTGCGGAGTAAAATAATTATGGTATATAGGGGTTCTTATTTTTATAGTTATTATTGCTATAATATTAGTAAAAGAAAGACCCCTATTATGAGACAGGATCCTAATATGAGATATTTTATAAGCTAAAAGGCCTTATTATAGGCCCCATCTTTTGATCCCGTCATGTAAAAAACCCGCCAACTCATATTAAGATCCTGTCTCATAATAGGGGTCTTTCTTCTAAATATATTTACTAATATTATTAATATGTTATATTTACTAATATTATAGCAATAATAATTATAAAAATAGGAACCCTCACCATAATTATTTTACTATGCAATTATATATATTTTTCTCTCAGTGCGGGATAATCTATGCGCATCACGTTTCTTGTGTCGTAAAATTATTGCATATTAAGAAAAATTTATTCACACGCATAATGTGGCTATGACATAAATAATTCACATGAAAGCAATAAGCAATTTGCACGTGCCTTTTTAAAAATATAATAAAATGCGCATAATGCGCATACGCGACATGAACAAAATATCTATTTTTGTTGAGGACATAATATAATTATGTAACAGCAGCATTTATTACTCTCGAACGCGTCACTGATGGTTCTTGGTGCATTTCATTATACCTAATCACGTTTCACGTGATATTTTCTTGTGAATAACGGATATCTATTACAGCAGATTGCAAGGAGAAAGAAGTTTGATCAAACTGCACGGTTATTACAAGAATTAACGAGCCTCACGAGTACCCGTAGGACCTGCTTCCAAACTAACTAGTTTATACTAGTTATTGAACGAATATGATGTACACGATGTTTCACGAATTATTTTTCAGTAAATTATCTTTTTTATGTCGTGCATGTGACATTATTATATCCGTGTGTTTATAACAACAATAATTTATATAAAAATATTAACAAAAACAGTTTAAATAAGAAATTTTAAGCTACAAATTATTTTAATATTGCGTATATATAAGACATATCCGTTTTATTGCGTGCAAAAGGCATCTAGGCGTTATTGCGAACAACAAGAACGACGTTACATCTTCTATTATAACTCGTGAAAGCGCAGCATATGTGCGTAACTGCTATTTAGTAACATTTTTTTCATCTTTTCATAATGTTATTTCATTGAAATTGTACAAATGTTCGGGCTAGAATCTTCGTAACGCTTTCGGCAAATTCTCACGATCCTCGCCCTCTTTATTATAACATGTCTCGCCATTGTTTACGTAATCATGCATGCGTGTCACAGAAAGTTATTCGCTCTAATTTTATCAAGGCATTAATTGTTTCTATTTATTTAAAAAAATCTCGGTTTTCAAAGAGTTATTTTTACGTGAAAAATGGAAATGCGATGATTCATAGTTTGCATATATTGTAAGTAAAGAAAATATTTGTTTGTTACATCAGTAGGCGCCGGAAGCGAAATAAGGGTATGTCTTAGAGAGACTTATTACGATATATATGTATACACGAGCGATGAAAGAAACGAGAAAACTCCACAAGTGCTAATTAAAAAGATTTACGAGCGTCAAGAGCATTAATAAAGTTATAATTGGAGTATATCTGACGTTAATATGTGCTGTTAAAAAAAAAAGATCACATTGATATCGCGATGCATGCGATGTGTCTCACGCGATTGCGTAACGAATCGTCTGCCCTGTGCAATACAGAGAGAGAATTCATAATAGTCTCTTTTCCCGGTTCGATCGCTGCGCGAAAGCTCGGCGCTCGCTTATCGAACTTTCACGATCGATCCACACGTCTGCTTAGTTAAATTGCACGTTTTGCATTTCCACGTGATACACACATAATGTAAAGTCATACAACACATAATGGCGACCTTAGTCAAGGAAGTAGAAACCAATTTCCCAAGCTCAAACATCCACTACGCCGTAACTGAAGTTATTGTCCAGATTCTAATTGAACTTCCTTGATGGCTGTCATACTATATTATCAATGTAATATTGCATTCTGGTAAAGTAATTAAGGCAGGCATTAAGTAGTTATAGGTTTAGTAAGATAAGTAATTTGATCGTCAAATATACAAGAGAGATTGTGAGAAAAAAACAAAAATCGATTAAAATACACGTAAAAATGGATTATTCTCCCAGTATTAAAATAAATATTCTGTAAAATTTAAATAAATACGCAAATTGCCAAAGTGAAATTAGGAAAATGCACTGAAATGTTATCATAAAATATATACATTTGGAGCTTCTTTAAAAAATTCCAAGATGCAAGATTTCTGTGCAAAATTTTGAGAAAATCGAAATTTTGTAATCTCGAAACTTCTGCACATAAAAGAAAGATGGTTATAAGAAAGTAGACAAAATGTAAAATAAAATAAGCAATAATAAATTCATCGCAATTACATGCTTGATTATAATGCCTTTGTATTTATCTTTTGTTTTTTTATGAGTTATCGCGATTTGATGGAGATGAATAAACCGCTTACACAATGCAATATTATCTTTCAAAATCTTTCCTGTGCGATCAATCTCTACTTATCTAAATAATCATTCTCCGTACGTTCACAAATAAAGAGTTTTTCTAAATGGAGAACGCCCAACTTTCGCGGCAATAAAATCGTGCAAGAAATTCTGTATCGTATCGTAACAATGAGAATGCACGCCCATTGAAATGCATTCTGAATTGAGAGAGTTCTCCTTGCAGTATTATTGCGTTCTCACGATTAATGCATGTAATATCGACAGGTGTTTTACGCTTTTGCGTGTAACCGCTAAAATATAATGTAACAGTAAGATACAATGGATGTCGTATCATATGACGATGCATTGATCTAAAGAATATCGTGCGGTGTATAACGTGTAATTACTATTAATGGGCTTTATGTGCAATTGTAGTCTTACATATATCATCAAGAATAATGTAAATTTGAATTAAGTGTTAAGATTTGAAACGTAAAATATACATATATCCGAAATAACTTTGAAAAAAATTCAAAGATGTAAACTTCGCAAAATATGGAGAAAATTGTAGTTTTGTGATCATAAAGCAGTTTTGTACAGTAAAGATAGTAAAGTCAGTAAAGACAAGAAATTAGATATAAAATATGAAATAAAATAATCAATAACACGTTTAATGTGCTGTTTTAGGTGCAATTGTTTAAAATATTATTTAAACATTATTTAAAACATTATTTTAAATAAGAAAAAAGTAAAATAAATTACAATAAAATTACTTTTTGCTTTTGTAAGTAAGATAACTCATTGTGCAATAAGCAGTTCATGCAAGCCATAAACTGTATAGGTTTGCGTACAAACAGGTGTTAGAGAGAATCCCATATTATACATATATTAAAAAACCAGTTTAATTTATTATTAATTTAAAAAATTATTATTATTATTTGTCAAAATTACATTATAGCGTAAAGAATTTACATAACATACTGTATCGCGTGTTTATCTTTGAATTTGACGCTCTAATTGACACTTTACAAATAGTTCTGGAACATCTCAATTAGTCATTTGCGTCTGTTACGAATGTCTCACGCGTTTATCTTTGAATTTGACGCTCTAATTGGCGTTTTACTAACAAATCTTAGTTCTGCGAACTCCTCAGTTACTCATTTGCGTTTGTTACGGATGTCTCTCCCACGTATAAAGTCGGTGCGAAACATGCGATGTAGTACGCGATATTTCTTGAGTCGACAATGAAAGCGGACACGTGTTGCTAAAGCCTCTATTTCAGACGGTTAAAGGAATACACCAGCAGACTCGCTTGCTAATTAAGAAGATTAACAGTCGCCACCGGTACATATCGGTTAATTTGTATGAGCGCAGAGATTAACGCGATTTAATGTAAGTCGTTAGCAAAGAATGTGAAAAAAAAATACATTTTTGTAGATCATTTATACCCTTTTAACTTGTAAAGAATGTGTCTTTATAAGATGCAATACATGCTTGTTATGCTGAAAAAGTATATATATATTTTTTTTCTCCGAAAGTAAAGTTTACAGAATCGAATCTGATGACGATAATTTGTCGAGTGCAACAGTTTTATGCTTCATGTATTATAAAAAAATAAAATATAAAAAAACGTGAAAATTTCCTCGCGTATTAAAAACAATTATTTGTCGTAAAAAAGATGCAAATTTTATGTATCAACAGTTTATTAGAAAGAGTAACTGATGTCTTTTAAGTAAAACGTAAAATTAAAAAATAAAATAAAAGTATTACATTCTTGTCAATCAACTGAAGTGAATGTATAGGGGAGAGTTGGCAATTACCGTGCCGTTGACAATTCCGCGCCATTGTTTATCTCAATAACTATTTGTATTACGCGCCTACAATGATGTTAATATCATAGAGTAACACGAAATACCCCCCCCCCCCATCCCGGATGCGCCGTCAATGCGTTCCGGCCGTCCATGTAAACAGAGTGCGCTCTGGAAGCTTTTCTGCTTGCTCGTTGCGATTTTTCCGGTAGTTTCGATAAGAGGTGAGTAACATATAATATTTACATTAGAGAAATAATGCCGACGGATTTGATAAGCTAAAACACTATAAAATTAGATTACACAGTGATTTTAGAAACACGCGTTTCGTTCCTATATATTTTAAGGTTATAAAGTGAAATGATTGAGTTTGATAATTAATTTCGCGCCCAAAGTATAATACTCATAGGTATAACGATAACTTTGTGTTAAGAGTTACCAAGACTGTTTAGTTTACAATGTAAGGTGCTTACATAAAAGATCGTTGCTTAAGTTTTGATGTAAATTTATAATAATCGTTATTTGTTAACGCATTCACTTATTTTTATATGTAGGTACCTACTAGACGATATTAATGCATAGATATAAAAAAAACATTTTGTTATTGTGTTCTACTTTATGTCACTGGCTGAAGCCAGAGTAATTTTTATAGGTACAGTTTTATTAAACTGGGCACGATTTTATCAAACCTGGTCACGATATTATCAGACCAGTTTGATAATACCGCGTTTTCTCATTTTTTGAAAAATCATTAATATTTTAGTTTGTGTTTAGCTTTCAGCATTATTGCTATGCTATATGGATGGCCAAATAAATGACCTATCTAAAACTGCACAGTTTATTTTTTTGAAGCATTTCTGAGCTTAGATATACGCTTCGGTTCTTAGGGGCTCGGTAATTGCCAACTCTCCCCTACAGGTATACCCCTATAGGTCGACCGCTTTACACACGCGACTGTGCATATACCAGTCAGCGAAATGTCGCGAAGTGATCGTGTATCGCTAATAATTAGCACTTATTTAGATACAAAATTGGAAATATTGAAAAATATCAAAGGTAAGATCTACTTATGAATGTTCATGGAAAATCTAACAATTTCCAACCTTTTAAATAAGAAAGTAAAACTGAAAAAAGTTCTGATAAATAAAAGAATATAAGAGTAAAGACATTTCGCTTATAAGTGTATGCAATGGGTATATATCCGGTAATCTCTTTTTATTAGCTTTCTATGGTAATGTAAACGACGAATTTATTCATTTCGTAAAAAGAGAAGGTCGGAAAATGACTTTCATTCCGCTCTGCACGATTCAACATCGAAAAAGATTAAAGAGCAAATCGGGCCACATTAACATTATGACTATATATCACAATCGAAATAAAGCAATTAACGTTCAATGTAATGCAGCTATATATAATTGTAGATAATAAGCAATTGCAGTATTAGTCTTGAATTGACAGGCGTAACTCTCTCCTAATAAAACATTAATAAAATGTAAATATGATTGATTAGGTATATCATATATTTTCTTGAATCCTTATAAATCTAAGATATACTAAATTACAAAGAAACATCTGCAAGATTACTTGGTCGTGAATGCTAAAATACAAACATTTATGCTTGCGTTGTACAAAAAATTAGATTAATAAATAAAATTAATATGTTGTACAGAATAGCGTTATTTGAAAGTTGTGCTGATTGAGAAATAAAACGGAAGCATTATTATCCCGCATTTTTGACATTGAAGTAATTCGTACCTATACCACGCCTAATCAGGGTGGGTGTGGCATTCGTGACGTATTTAATGGGCCATACAAACTCTCGACTGTATATATTCATATGCACTCATGGCAAATCGTAAAAAATTTACACACACTGACAAGCAAAAGTATACGCATTTCTATTCGTCATAACTCATTGATTTTCAAGCAAGTGTGTTTAACGTGTAATTTTCAAAACGCTGTACTTAAAATTTCAAAAGTTCAATTAAAACCAGAGAGAGATTAAAAAATGTAAAATCAAAATTTCATATAATTTTATTCTAAATATTTAACTCTATTCTGACAATTTATATCATTTCTTAATTTTTGTATTATATTATCATTATATATGTGTAATATACAAATATATTATACTATATTATATTTATATTAATTACATTTTTATATTATATAATGACAATGCATAATACAAAAATTAAAAAATGATATAAATTGTACAATATGATGATTGCTCATGTAATTAGAATATCTTACTGACGCGATGTTATATGACAATGTCTGAAATGTACACAAAATTCACTTTATATCTATAACAACATTTAATTGCATAATAATACAACGCTAACTTTAATTGTGTTATTATATACACGATTTTTATATCGAATACATTAATCTAGTTATTATCGACATATCAATGAATGACCATTAATTCCACTAATTTTATTATAAATTATTGACTTGCAATCATGTTTATTAAAAATTCTCGAATATAATATGCCATTATGAAGACTCATTACTCATTACTCGAGCTGATGTTATACTGTGAGTATTACATTGTATGAAACATTTACCAGATACAAAACCGCCATTTCACAGTTATAAATTATTGTATAAGCAAATGGCTGCTTATTATAATCATCGTAAGATATATTTTAATGTTTGAAATTGCGTTTTGAGGAAAAATACGAAGAATCATGAAACATTCGCGCTGCTATCTGTTACAGCTTTTAATATTATATATAGATACTGTGCAAAGTTAAAAGAAAAGTAATTCTTAAGAAAATATTTTATTTCATACTTTATTTTAAATTTAATTTAAATACTTTTCAAAGGAATAATGTAATTATTCGATAAAAAATATTGAGTAATTTCCTAGTTCTATGGAAAAGTATATGTATGTGCATAATTTTGGACATTTATAATTAAAATTTAACAAAAGAGTTGCACACATAATTCTACAATTTAGCAGTGTTGTACGTATCAAAAATTTTAACAACCACTTTTTAGTAAACAGCAATAAAAAATAAGTCGGTTTTAATGAACAAGAAACAGCAAAATGACTGTAATAGAAATTGACCTTTGCGGGCATGCTAAATTCCTTCTTCCTTGATAGTGTCTACTTTCAACTCTATAAACTAGAGAAAGGGAAATGATTTGCGTGGAAAAAGCTATAAATGAGATGCTAAAACGTAATAATAAAGTTGTTCTTAGATAATTGTTATGTAATTATTTGCTATTCTTTTCATATGATAATTTGTTTGTTCGCCATTATAATAATATACATAAATATTTCAATATTGTTATATAATGTAATAAAAAATTTAAATTAATTATTAAAGATTTTGTAATAAAAAATACAAAAAAGAAAATTGACTCCTATATTTCTGTCAGATTCACATTATCATTTATATTATCTATCTAATATTTAAGAAGTTGAGATTCAGTCAAATCACATTTCCAAATGTTGATTAAAAATAGCTTTGCGACATTTTTTTCTAAAAAAAATTATTATTTAAAAATTAATATTCTTTCTCTCTTCCTTTCTCTTCCCTCCTGATTAAAAAGATGACTTGGCAAGTAAAGAATTTTACATAGATTGCTCTTTTGTCGAAATTGCATGAATTTTTAGTATAAGTTAACTATTCAATGACATTGCTGTTTTAATAAAATTGTCGCGTAGCGCATCTTCATCCGAAATCATTATCTATTCTGAAAGCGATCAGCGACCGTTTAAAATGCAATCAGCGGAGACTACCGATTGAATCCTTGTAAGGACGACGCCAATTAAACCGCATTGCACGCATGACGAGACTTGGTATTGCGCGCGTCCGAGAGACAACACATAGAAGATTCCCTTGATCTTCAAGTTCAGGGCGCACGTCTCTCGGCGTTATATCATAGGTTGGCGAGAAACGTTTGCATCATCGAGTCTTCACCATGAAGGAATTACGGACACGTCTACGAGCAAGCCGGTTACATCACTGAGGATCGTTGCACCTCGCGAGCCGTCCTCGGATCGAGCAAGATCACGGATCGTCCTCGAGACACGAGCGCGCAACCTCCTCGACTCTTCCGCACTTCATTCAACGTTTTCTCTGAGTCACTTGCGGATCGTAATTCCACGTGCTCGGAGATCAAATTATTGAATGTTACCGCTTTGCAGATGCACCGAATTAAAAATCTTTACGATACCAACGGAAACTCTGATTTTAATTTTAAATCTCTATATATAAAGCTACTTTATCCACGATGTACGTTAAATACAATTTTTGTTCTTAATAAATTATTTACATTTTAATTAATTTAACTTTTGTATTTATGTAAATTTTAATTACTTTCTTTATTCTGTAATACTATTTAGGAACAATTGTAATACATAATTCAAACAACTTAATTAAACAAAACTATCTTAGCGTTTCAACATTAATAAGATTAATAAACTTAATTTTGTATTATTACTAGAAAAATCAGTTCAATACATACATTGCCTAGAATCTTTATTATCAAAACTGCAAACGATTATTTCCGCCCAACTGCGGACCATCAAGACGCCCAAGTTTAAATGCTATAGTCTTATAGTAAAATTACTATGTCCATAGCATTTAATGCTACGATCATAGCATTCAATGCTATAATAATGCTATGATCGTATCACTAAATGCTATGAACATAGTAATTTTACTATAAGACTATAGCATTTAAACTTGGGCGTCTTGATGGTCCGGCATGGTCAGTTGCGGTACGGCAGCATAGTAAAATTTAACATAAAATTTTCTCCGTGTACGAGCGATATATCTTGCAGTGCCAATTTTTTGAGCGGTTTAACGATATGCTTGTTTATTATATTGTTTATTAACACATTCATTTAATTACACTCGTTAAGAGCGTTATAACTCCTACGTGTTAATAATGTATAACTCCTTATAGGTTTATGAAATGTGAGATCGCGGCATACCTCATTTTCCGTTCGAATTATCATCGATTGGATCTCGACGCGTCGCGGCTCGCTACCATCAAGAGAAAATTGGAGGCAGGTAATCAATTAAAACGCACCGCCGGCGAATATAAGTATCACCTATCTAACAATCGCAAAGTGTCAATGTTTCGTAAAAGGCTCCCTGTGAAAGCTCGCTCGCTCGCGCTCGGCTTCACGCCGCTTAATGGCTACTTGCACGTCGACACGATATAAACCAGGCCGCTGGCATTGATCGCTAGATATTTCATAATCTGTGCTCGCTGGCCTGTTATTTTCCTGCTCCTGTAGTAATTAGATTCCGCGACTACAACGCCCGTCCGAACCCGTTCGTTCCGATATAGGATGATGATCAGCCGAAAGAGAAACCGTTGATAAATACCTGCTCGTTTCTCGTACCTGTTTTCCGCACAATTATTCGTCTTTTTTTCGTTTTAAACGGCCGTTTTGAAACTTAAAGAGCGTGCATGCACGATCAAAAAGTCAAGTACGGTGTTTGAATATAATCCGTAATCACCATAAATCGCGAGTAGATCGTGGCACCTAGCTTATAAATCTAAATGCAATTTAAAATTACAAAATAATATTGAAGATAAAACAAAAGTAAATGCAAGGAATTCAATTTTAATCTGCAAGGAATAAATTTATACTAGTTATAACCTTAACAGATATTAATTACTTATAGGTAAGAATAAAAAAGAAATATAACAAGTGTTGCATTTAAATAAGGAAGGCGCTGTTGTCACATCGCATAATGATAATTCACTTCCCGCAGTTAACAGAGATAGTTATTCTCTCTCGGCGATTACTATCAATACCGTTTCTCGCAACACAATGCACAATGAACGAGATACATGCATTGCACGCGATAGATATATGCACGTACATACTGTCAAGACGATATGGCTCCGATAGTAGGGTTGATCTCTCGTAACGGATTCTACGATTAAATTAATTCGTTTCCAATTAGGTGGTCCCCGGTGCGGCTCATGCGAAGGTAGGCAAAGCGTGGATTCCGCAGCGTGCAACATTTTAATTATGCGCCGATGCGTGGGACGAATCGCGCGTGACGCAACGGAGAAACTACGCGATAAAAGTTGCCGCAATTTTCCAGGTTGAGCACAGAGGCTGCTGTCGACGCCTTTATGGTTGCGCGACTGCTGCGCGTCGTTGATTAATATGGAATCGAGGCACACATATATTCGCGCCATACGATCAATTCTTCATTTGCGATGATAAAGGCGCGATATGCCGCGTTATCTTTTCGCTAATCGATCTAATGCAATGGAATCCACGCCGCCGCTCCTAATTACAATCAAGATGGTAATAATTTTTATTACCTTGCCGTTGATGTGTAAAACTCAAGCTTTCAACACTTCACGTTTTGTACACACAACGGCGTAATACGTTTCCATGACAATAAAAAATTGTCCATATATATTTCAATAACATGAAAAATTAGTTGATAATAAATATATAAAAAAGCGTATGTCATATTATCATATTTTGCTGGAATTATATGCGCGTGTACGTTTGTGATGTACGCTATAAAAATAATTACATAGTCGAAGTAGCGTCGTGTGCAAGTAACGTTTCATAAAACTCTCATTAACCATATCGAGCAAATATCTAATGAATAATTCGTAGCGGCAAATTTTTTCGTTTTCAACACGCATTTCCGCAAGTAGAACCGTGCATGAAAGACAGTCACAAGATCTTGTTTTATAATCTTTCTGCGTTATTTCTTTTTTATAACGCAATATTGCAATTTTTACTATAAAATTAATTTTAAACGAGATGTATGAGAACACTGAATGGTCTTACTTCGTTTAATGCAAATTATGGATCTAATTATTTCTACATGCGTACGGAATGTAGCTTGTAAAAGCGTTATTGTGTCAGTTTATGAACGCATTAACCCCTTGGTTCAGTGGAAAAGATCAATCAACACAAAGCTCGGCTAATTAAATCCCTTTGGAAACATTTTCGGTATTTATAACAGGACTATTTTTGGCAGTAAAACGGGATATAATATTCATACCGAAATTTACACGTTCTAAACGAGATTTTGAGCATGGGAAGCTGCCATGCCTTTTAAGTAGATTTAAACATCCTCGGGAAAGTTCCTTAATTACAGAATAGCAAAGTATACTCGCTATAGAGTTTGTGCGGAAGAGCAAGTCGAATATTATTCCGGAAATTATCTCCTGAACACGTGAACACATATCTTATTTAAAATTAAAATTTATCTTGAATATTTAACCTTTGTTTATTTGTGCATTTTCTAATTTTATCACAATTTTTTCCCTTTTAATTTCAAAATTTATATTGAACTAGAAAATTGTAATTCAAAAGAAACAGGTACAAAACTTGTTTCCACATTTTTATGTTATTTATATTTGTTCTAGATACCTCGTTTCTAATATTTATAAGAATATACCCTGGTAGAAATTGCCTTGCCAGCGCCACGACACTTGTCAGCGCCATGCAAGTTTGCCACGCCACAGCCTTATCCTAAAAACTGGAAAGAGCCATATCAGGGCCATGTTCGCGCCTAATATGGCATTTACATAAAATTGAACGGGCGCAGGTCTGGATTTAACTGAGTTTCTAATGCGATCCACACTTGCGCCACATTAGGTGCTGTCGAGATTCTTCTCTTTGGCTTCTATATCAACTTCTTAATTGTTTTAGAAATTATTAACGCATGTATGTTAAAATTGAGACAGAGGATTGTTTTATCTTTCACCTGCCGCGGCCGGGGTCCTTCGGCTGGCAGGGCTCTACTAATTTATCTGGCAATAAATGATAATAAATATATAATAATAAATAATAATAATAATAAATGATAATAAATAATAATAATAAATAATAAATAATAATAAATATTAAACAATAATAAATAATAATAAATAAATGGTATAATAAATAAATAATTTGGTTCGGCAATAGATAAATAATAAATAATAAATTAAATTTATAAAATAATTTATAAATAAAATATATAAATAAAAACAATATTAAATAATTATTACTCTTTTTAAACTGAATTTGTTTCTTAAGATGATTTTTGAAAAATTATATATTTGCGCTGATTATGACATATGTAGACTATATATAACACTTACATCAAATTAAGAAGTAGCCGACCACGTAAGGCAGTTGACTCACGATCCAGAGGTCCCGAGTTCGATCCCACCAAGGTAAGTGTTTTTTTCAAATACGAGAAAATATTTATAATCATAGACTGCATCTTAAGAAACAAATTTAGTTATAAAATAGTAATAAAATTTCGAAAAAAAATAATTTTTTTTTATGCCAGGTGAATATCATATAATACCGCTGCCATGTTAGCGCCATGCCAGCACCATGCCAGCATCCACGTCAGATCTGTGGCGCTAGCGGGCAAAACGTGACGTTTCTAACTTCGAGTATTTTTGCTTTCTTCTGCCAAGATAGCGTGGATAAGTTTTCGTCAAAATGCGCGAATGTCTTAAGAGATGTTCCACATAAGCTATATTTGCGTAACAGCACGTACGATATTAATGCGTGGGGTCTCGCCAATATTCGCTTATAGAGCAGCAACGTGGATATCTTATGCTATTATAGAGCCATGCGTGTAACCGCACGGAGAAAGTTCAGCGTGCGGCTGCCGAACCATAATGCAACTGACGTTAATGCGCACTAAAAATGGATCGCGTTTATTAACGTTGCCTCCTTGCGGATACACTGCCGCGTATTTATCCGGATCTATCGGAATGAAAGGAATTGCCGCAAACGAATAATCAGATACCGGTAGGAAATAACGCCCAAGCGTTAATGCGAATTTGTCGGGAACAAATAATAATTTTATCTCTGATCGATGCAGCGGATTGGCCGCGCAGCCTTTGATTCGTCCATTCGGCAAACGATAGAAATGAAATTGTTAAGCAGCAAGCAGGAAATTAAAGTCCTGTTTATTGCGCCGCTGTTTGCTGTTCGAAAGTGCATGTTACCTTTTCGCTACGGCCACTTTTGGAGTCGCCGAGTCCATTTGAAATAAACGAGAGAGAAAGTTGGATGACACAAAATAACATATAAACATTGCGCTAAATAATGAATTCCCGCGTAGATCAGTAACGCAACAATGACCGTGTTGCATTGATAATTAGTTTATCTGATCCATAATTTTTAGTCGCACTTCATAAAATTGTAATACAATAATAATACTGAGACGCAAAGTGCTCGCGGAAATTAACTAAATCGCATCGTGCACATGTACTGATTTCAACGCGAATATTCTCGTAAGAGAAATTATAACCACACGGATATTTTTTGTGTCTTTGGAGAGTTTGTATATAGTCAACGTAACATGACGTAAATATAATAATTGTCTGAACTTATGTACTAACTCTTACTATATGTTTTGTCGGACATACACATGCCACAATTATTGAAAATTACTTAAATTATTATGAGTTGAATGTTTTGTAGATTTATTAAAGCTAGCAACATACCTATATTTTGCCAGGAATATTTAGATTTTTAAGTAAAATTTTCATAATTTAATTACCGTAAATTATCTATTCAAAGAACAATTCACGTAAGATTTTGTTTCCTTTTTTAGTCGTAAATTTTTTTGCAATACGAATAGCACTTGCTTTTTTATCAAAGCATTTCTTTAACTGTTAACATTATAGGTGAAACTGAGTTATTATAAACTTTCGTTGCTTTAATTGTTGAGGCACACATTTAAGCATACACGTCCACGCCGTTTTTCTTCTCCCTTCTCTTCAAAAATTAAAATGGAATTCGGAACAGAAATTCGCAGTTACTTAAGAAAACCATATATCCGTTATGTTGTAAAGATGTAAAGAAATAAAGAGCATGTCAAAGTGATATTTTTAATGGCAATTTTCACACGGTAGTAACTGTGTTCGCTGGTTTTATACGTAATCATGTACAATATATTTTCCCGGCCGTCGTGCCGTTTCATGGTTCGAAACCATTCAACAGCTGGCGTACGAGATCCATTAATCTTGCTACGTGATCTACCTGATTCTGATTGATCAAGAACGTTGATGTAACTTTAAAAACGTTTGTAAGCTTGCCGGAAAAAAACGACAATTTATCATCGCGTAATAGATCCCATTATTATAACTTCACGCTAGCTTGATTCTATGCACAGCATGCATCTGTCCTATCCTATCTAGTAATCGATGATAAAATTATCTAACGAACGGTTTTTTAATTTGCTAAACCAAAAGCACAAATAGCTTATCATTCTATAGATCTTATCTTATAAAGATATTTACTTGTCTGCGATTTCATTTAAATTTTTTTTTAATACATTGTACCATTATATACATATATTTTTTTTATACATTTTTAGATAGGATCGCTCGATTAAGTTCTTAAAAGAAAAAATTGTAGAAACACGGTTTTAAAACATGAACTTGTGGAAGAAATGTTTTGCAATTTTATAGATTATTCGTATCACTATGCAATCGATTAGTATAAGTTTAGATAGTATTTCTTAAGTAATTAATTAAATGCATAATAAATGTGATCCTTGACCATATAAAAGCGCAGGTTGAAAGATTTACGCAAGATTTCTCTTGCATATCTTTACATTATCGATTACTATAACGTGTCTTAAATTTATTGCATTGCCAATTGCTTTATTATAAGATTTTACGTAGATTAAGTATTTGTAAAATAAAATTCGAGAAAAACAACGTAAATTGCATGCATATCGATTAATTACATGTTGTCACATAAAATATATGTAACCACAGAAACTTGCATGATAAAGGTAAAAAAATCCCCCGTCTCATGTTAATCCATGCATGTCTGATCAGTGTTTTAATATTATAATTAATATCAGAGCCGATTTCTCTATGCAAAACGGCACAAAATAAAAGTATTCAAGTCATTTTAATAAATTTAAACGTGTAGGTATAACTATAGTACAACTTGTACATACAATTAATATATCGATTTTTATTTTAATCGATATCGATGATTAGTAATGTGTGTTTAATTCGTTCAGTTATCTTTATCAACTTTAATACAATGTTTTTCAGTTAAGACATTTTAATTAATTATTTAAATAAGCAAGACAACCGTTAATAGTTATGCTAAAAAATAATTCGTAAATTCGCAGAACTTTTAACTATACATATCATTGTGTCGTAAAAATTATATTCTGCGTTTTTCTATTTATATATTTTCTAATATATTAGATATACATATATATATTTTTCAGCATAAATGTATACTTTTTTAATATAGATAACATTATTTAGACAAATTACCCAATGCAATAACGTTAATCCTTTTTGTACACATCAACAATTAATCAACTTGCTTTCCGTTAAAAATATACATGTTTTTGTTAATGTAATTAAATTATAGCACGCACAAAAGCAGATAAAGGCGTAGGTACTCGTAAATACATCTAAAATGTGACACGTATAAGATACCATCACGACCGGGGTGGTATAGATAGTAGAAAAAGCGATTTATACATCTAAAGAAGGCATTAATAATATTTCTGTCTACCGAGTTGGGGGTGTGAGAAGTAAATGACGTTCGCGCGAAAATGGCTCATTAGATTCGCGCGATAATTAACATTATTACCATTATAAAAAAAAGTCACTCACCGGCCGATGCGCAACGGGCGGAGTTAGTCAGCTGCACGTAGCTCCGATGATTCTGTAACACAAAAATGAGATTCATATTAAATAGACGCTCAAAATAATCATCAATGTTTCAAAAAATAATTTTTACACACGTCTAATTCGTCTTTTAATTGGATTTGCTAGATAATATATAATTTACTTATTTCCTGAGAAAAACCTTTATGAGAATAAACTTTTATAAAATTTTAGATAAAATTTCGGTTTCTCAAATTATTTCTTGCTTATCCGAGATAAATCGACGCGAATAAATAAAAAAGAACTATTAATTTTAAAAATAAGAAATAACGCTTACCCCAAGGTTGCTCCGTCGGGGCCCGATGCCTCCCCAGGCCTCCTTCTCCTCTCCACGGTTCACCAGGTCCTTCTCCGTTGCAGCGTTGGTCCGTTGGCCGGTTGGCGCACTCACTCACGACGTTCACGAAAATCGACGATAAGATCGCGTCGCTTATATGATCGCGCGATATTTTCGACACTGCACGACACTCCCGGCATTTAATCTCGCGGCGCGGCGCGTACTTACAATTAGTTTACACGGCAACGGAAAAATTACGGCGGAGAAGCTGTACGATACGCTCGACGCCACGTCGCGTTCGTCGGCCCGTGCCGCGATCCGCGATGTCCCGCAGGTAGACGAACATGGCGGAATTTCGTAAATCGCACGGCCAACTTCACCCGCCAAAAGCAACCGTGGCGTCGCGTCACGCGACGTTCACGAAAATCGACCGATATCGTCGCAATTATGATCGCGCGATCTCCGCGATATTTTCAACACTTCGCACGACACTCCCGGCATTAATCTCGCGACGCGACGCATACTTGGTTACACGGCAACGGAAAAATTTGCGAACGAAGCTGTATGATCCGCTCGACGCCCGTCGGCCGTCGGCCCGTGCCGTGCGGGCCGTGCCGCGAGCCGCGATGTCCCGCAGAGCCGCGCCAGATAGACGATGATTAACATAGAAGCATAGAAGCACGTCGCGCTGCGCGGCGTCACTCGACTCAAGTAAAGTCCGTTCGTACATCCTTTATCCGTTTTCCGAAAACCGAAAACGATGCAACAATGAACGACGGTCACTGGTTTCATTAGCCTAGTTTACACCGATCTCTTGATACGCGTATCAAACAGTATATTTGAGCTGATCAGCTAATAATCAAACTAATTTACTAGTTATTTACTATTTAATATGCGTATCAAGTGATCGGTGTAAAGCGGGGAGCACACACTTCTGCACAACGCATAATGCGTAAGCATAAAGGCCATCGCACACAAAATTGCATAGGCTGCATAAGCATAGCATAAGATCGCTGGACCAATGAGCTTCTTATGTAAATCAATATGGCGACTTTATGTTGGATGCTCATTGGTTTAGCAATCTTATGCTACGCTTATGCTAAGCTATGCATTTTGTGTGCGACGACCTTTAAGAAAATTGATTGGTCCATGCACATGTGCATAAGAAAATAGACCAATCAGTTTTCTTATGCTTACGCATTATGCGTTAGTGCTGGTCTACAACCTTGCTTTAAAGGGTATTTAAGCTCTAAGCCGTAAAAAATTGACCAATCACAGTGGAATGTGAGGAGAATACTTGACTGTGATTTATGCAGAAGTGTGTGCTCCCCGCTTAAACTAGGCCATATTATAAAAATTGCATAGGCTGCATAAGCATAGCATAAAACCGTCGCGCTGGACGGACCAATGAACATCTTATGTAAATCAATATGGCGACTATATGTTGAACGCTCATTGGTCTTATGCTAAGCTATGCATGATGGCCTTGATTTCGGGTTCTTTAGCCGTTCCGAAAACGACGGAATAAATTCTATTCTGAAGCTGCGCGACACAACGCAAGACGCCAGTCAAGTTGACGGTTGAGAAAAGTGAGACCGATTATCCGAAAAAATGTATAATCGAATGCGATTTATATACCTCGGATGTCGGAACGTAACCGATGGTCCAATGAGAAAAATTCGTTATCGAAAAAGAAAGTCTCTCATTGGGCCATCCGACATAGGCGACATACGACTGATTTGTAGAACCGGCCTTAAATGAACAATCGATGTATCACATTTTTCTGTAATCTGAATAATCGGACCTGGCGATTCGTACTTATATTACTCTGCGATGTGCGATCCGCGAGCAACGACATCAGAAATCAAAACGGGCCGCGGGCGCCGTGGTAACATGAGCAGTGGGGATAGAGAGGGGTATTAGGCTTTAT
This sequence comes from Temnothorax ravouxi, assembly GCA_030770255.1. Taxonomy (NCBI): domain Eukaryota; kingdom Metazoa; phylum Arthropoda; class Insecta; order Hymenoptera; family Formicidae; genus Temnothorax; species Temnothorax ravouxi. Next base: position 159,238 of record JASTWP010000177.1, read on the forward strand.
GCGATACGCATACCCGACATACCGAACTAACCGACCGCGGCGAGGCGGCGACCGCGCCTCGCGCACCGTATGTATTCACCTTCCCCCACTCTATCCCCACTACTCATGTTCACCGCGGCGCCCGTGACCTGTTCTGACGTCAGACGTGTCGTAGTCGTTGTCGTTACTCCCGCGCTCCGCGCTCCTCGCTCCCGTTTCGTTCGTAGTTTCTCCGACCGCGACGTAATTCTTCCGTCGCCGTGTAATTGTAATTAAATACAGTCGCGAGATTAATACCGGGAGTGTTGTGCCGTTAATGTCGCGCGATCATTAAGAGACGATTCGTCGATTTTCGCTCGTGAACGTCGTCGCGTCGTGAGTGAGTGCGACAATGGACCAACGGAGGAGGACGGGGCCTGGGAGGCATCGGGCGACGGCGGAGCAACCGTGGGGTGAGTAGTGTTGTTGTGCATTCATTATTTCGCTGTTCTGCCAGTCCTGTGACGGATGGCAGATTCCGCCAATTTCTCAAGCGCGAATTCGCCCATTACATGATACTCGCGCATTAACTCTTATACGATACGGTACCGTTTAACTCCGGCGCAATTTCGGAGTTCGATCCAGCTCCGCCATATGCAAAAAGAGACATTGCGAACCTCGCGTCTCTCTTATTCGCACGGTCGTAATAAATAGTAATAATATTACTTGCGCTCATTAATTATGCGAACGAGTTAATGCGGAAATATGAAATCGCTGGCGCGATAATTATTTACTTGAAGTATTGATTATTATTTTAGGCACGGCTTTAATGTAAAAATATTTTCTATGTTACAGATCGACGCAGGGGATCAACAACTTACAACTCCGCTGTTGTGCATTGGCCGGTGAGTTATTTTTTGAGCAGAAGGGATGAATATATATTAAGTTTATTTGTATGGTACAAATTAGTACTGCAAATTTAGTCCTTCAAATTTCTGTATTTAATTTTCTTTTTTTTTCTTGTGGTCTTTCTAGCTTAAAGCTGGCCACACACACTTTCCGTAGAACGTAACAGTAGGATTTCGACCAATCGCGTTGCTCGATTCGAAAACGTACGGCCGTACGTTCCCGAATCGAGTAACACGATTGGTCGAAATCCTATACTGTTACTGTTACGAAAAAGTGTGTGTCCGGGGCCTATAAATGCTAATGTAGCACCGCCACGATTTTCTCCGAAATGGCACGGAATACAAAATCGTTATTAGTGGTACAAATTAGTACAAAATGGGTACTAAATATTTTGATAGGTCCGGTTTGATTCTGCCGATTTGGTCCTGCTAGCTTAGAAGAGGTTTAGTGGATCCAATTTCAAGTAGCGAGCGGGACCAGTCGGTCGAGTTTAGTCGTGAATCACATTTGAGAGTGGTCATTCGACCGGTTAGACGCAGCGATCCGTCTGTATCATGCTCCGTTGATCCGGTGGTATGGTGAAAGGAGTTTGCGCGGCTTTTAACGCCCGCGCGTTCCAACGAATTTGCCCGCGATCTAGTATATGGCTGATAGGCATTCGGTAGGTAGCGTAACACAGGATTGTATTCTCGCGTATGACCGTGCAAAACGCACGCGTTCCAGGCTAGCAAAATGCATCATTAAACTTTTAATTAACTCTTTTGCTTTACCTAAATTAAAGCGGCTAATAAGAGAGAGAAAGACATCCAGAGAAGTTATATATAGGCGTTTGCATGTGTTAGTATAGTGAGCAAAATAAAATTGAAAAAAAATTTTTTTTAAGTAAATTATGAGGTCGGCAAGTATACTACGGTATATAGCAGATATAATTTATCGTAATAAGAACAACACGCAATCAATTACATCAAATATTCGTTAATTTATAAATAAATACGTATAGGACGATTCACTATCGTGGATTTGCCGACTTTGATCGCATGGTCCAGCCTTCGTCGGCATAATAAAACTAGGACTCTCTACGGCCCTGAGTAGCACCTTATATCGGTTACCATCAGTGAATGCCGCTGTCGAAGGACACGCTCGGTTACAGCCGGTGCCATGTGGATGTTGTTACGTACGGTACTGAATATCCGTTACCGCGGAGTAAACGTCACGTCGCGCAAGTCATCGGCTGGAAAGCGCCCCGGGTACAGATCACCTAGAGTGATTCTTCAACAGACTCGTGCGAACCGAGGTCTAGACTTTCACGGATAGCGTGCGATCGGTGCACGTGCTGGGCGCATATAGTTTTCCTTTCTAATACGACGGTTAACATTAGAGTTTACGATCCCGGAATTTAGTTTTCCGCACGGAACTTCAGTTGATCGTATATCGCGAGGAAGATATGAGTGCTTTGTTTTCTTTTTTCTTCTTTCTTTTAATGAGATGACTTCTGTAAATTAATAGACATTTGATATAATTGATATTTCTCGCCTTTTTTTATACAGTATTCTTTTATTATAATGACAATTTGAATATTGCTAAAGAGCAAAAATAAAATTCTAAAGTACTTCACAAATTAGTTGACACGCGATGATTTATACCTTAAAAATGAGTGAACAAAGATAAAGTGATCAAATAATAGAAAGATATATAAGGTTTTTTTTATACAAAAGAAGATACATATTTATATTCTATTGATAAATAGATAAATACATCTATTTCATTATATTGCAAAAATATTTTTGCTATTATCATCTCACGTGAAGATTATAATGATTCAGTTATCTATATTAATATAGATATAATTATATAGTGCATTCTGTTATCCGTACTAATAAATATAATTAGCGAACTCTTCTCTATGCTAAATTTAGTTTCTTATTGCGAACGCATTGTGAACTCGTGCAATCTTTATCTGCAGATTTAAATTATAATCTTACTTCCTGCAAATCTAAGAAAGCGTTTAATTACCACGTCAAAACGTATAATTAGTTGAAATATGATAAATATGAATTAAATAATATATAAATCTTTACAAATAATCTACCAAAACAGCACGATAAAAATTTGTTTGAGTCTATTTATTATAATTATAAAAAGTTAAAAATAGTTGTTAAGTCAACAATAAGGAAATTAATAAAATAATATATGTTAATTATTCCTATTTTACTAAAAACATAGGTAACGCACATGACAAGTTAGCAAAAATTAAAAAACGTAAATGAAGAAACATAGTTGAACCTTCTCGGTCATCTACGGTGAATTATGTTTTTCGGCGTCTAACTTTCTGTATTATACATTCGTACGTCTTATCGATCTAACAAGTAGGTGTCGATTTGGTAATATTGCAGATCGATCGGAACCAGCCTCGGAATTATTTACGGTTCACTTGTTTATGTAGAATATGATCGTATCCGTCGATGCATGACTTTTACTTTCGTGAACGTGGAGAACGCTGTCGTTGTACGCTTATTCGTGCGTGGCAAATTCGCGAAATGTGTGTAGTTTTTGTACCGTTTCGTATATGATATAATAATCTATCAGAGGAAAAACAATTTTGCACGCACTTAACGCGCGCGTATAAACAGTACGTTTATAACTCCACATTTTATCGTCATTTCCGTCAACTGCCGTGAAGTAACTATTGTTGCCGTCTTTTAATTGTGTCTTGATGATTTATCCTCATGACGCAACGCGTATAATTAGTCTAGTCAATTTGCGTCTATCTTTATCGTAACATAATTATTAGAGCAAAAAATAATTGCATTTATTTATAAAATGTTTACACGAGAAATGTATGTAAATATTTTTATTTTGTAAATTTTGTTTTAGAAAGCTATTTTTTTATGAATTTAAATGTAACGCGCGGAACTTTATTCCAATAAAATAAAAAATTCTTGTAAAAGCGCGAAGAAAAAATATCCATGATATAATTTCGCATAAATCACACAGGATCTTATACCATGATTGCATCGTAAAATTTATGTAAAGTTATTTTTTGCGTTCATTGAATAGCGGTAATGTGTACCTATACTTTGAGACAGTGTTTTAATGCGACGACAGTTTCGAACAGCATGCGAAGTGCGGTTGCCTTGGTTTCTCGCAATAACACTTTATGAACGGCCGCTGTTGAATATCAATCAATCGGTAGACATTTTCCTTTCTACGGGATCTAAGCAACGCGTCCATGGCCTTACAGTTACTATGCGGGTGTTGACCGTTTCTCATCGGTAGATATCTTTAAGATTTGATGATTCTCAAACATCATTCTCGGTTGTAGCGAGCTTTTGACATTCTATTTCTTTTTTATTACCTTACATTATTACGTATACAAAAAGCAATTTTTTTGGCGATTTTTAATATCTCAATTTTCATATAAAAGACTCATGCTTTTTAATATTAATACGAGATAATCTCCTGTTGTGTATATGTATATACATATTATAGGTATGAAAAAAGAAATGAAATGTTTACTTATAATACTTTCATGAAATAGTGATTTTATTCTATAATAGTATTACGTAAAAGATATATAATTTCTTATATTAAAACTACATATGTTTGCACGCACGCGACTAGTTTTTTGCGAGGTTTTTTTGTCTTGTACTATAACTTTCATTAATGATATATTTGCCAGTATTTTGCAAAGACTTGCCGTGGTATAAGAAATTAGGTGTTACTTGGCGATTCCTCTGGCTGGTCATGAGCCTGGTCGTAACAAGACGTTCTCTATCCATTCCCAGCTCGGAAACCGCACCATAAAACATTTATGGGAAACGTGATTGGCTTAACTTCGAACGGGCGTATGATCTTGTAATTTGTCCCATACAAGGTATACAGCTATTTTCCTTAGAAAGCGCCAAGGGAGATTTCGACTGCTACACCAATTAACCGCGCGCGCGAATTTGTATTTATGTTTGAAGGAACGGATAGAAACCCATACGCGGTATGAGCGGTTTGTATAGAATACAGTTCTTCAACCGTCAATGGGCTGAAAGTACGATCGAGAAAGATTTATACAATCGCTTTTTATCAATGAGGTACGACGAGAAAATAGAATTGTTTTAATTGATTGAATTTCCATAGAAGAGATATTGAATTATAATATGCGAATATCTCAAGTTTGTAGTAATGCAGGGGATTATATCTTTTACTGATATCTTTTAAAGATATCTTTTAGCTGTCGAAATCAATCAAGTGACTTTCACATCACGGTTTTGAAATTAGTATAGTCTGATGATTTCGATGGATTGCAATTGTCGACAATTAACATTATGATAAATCATCACGCTAGTTTGTTACCTGTTTACATAAGATTCGTCGGCTTCATAGTAATAGTATTCAGTTGTTTGAAATATCCGATTCTGATATCAGATATTGTCCAAAGTATGTACTGCACTGATTAAGATGAAATACGGGCGTGGTATGGAGGATAAATAAAATTTCCTTTTAATCTATCTTTAAAATGAATCTGATTCGTTTGGTCGGTACGATAATCACTCGCGAACGATTCTGAAACGAATTTCAATTTACAAAGAAATGCGGGCAAGGCCGTATCATTAACGGAATGCAGCCAAGTTTATAGTAGATTCTATTAGCTGGAATTGTGTAATTTACTGTAACTACCGGCCCCGCGACTGTGAGTAGCTTCGAGAGGCAATGCATGCATAAACTAAGCTATGCATCGCATTTTATCACGAAACAGAATGTTAATTACACACTTTCCTTCGCGAAAATAACCCTTAGCAGCGTCAAAACAGACCGAATGTTCTCGTTAATAGACAGAGCCGTAGTTAATCATAAGTCACTCAATTATATCATTTGGAAGGTTGAAAGCAAAAGTGATTAAGTCAGTTTTTTTCTTGTTTACATTATTATGTCACTTATGACGAAATACTCTCTTACATATATAAAATATATCAATATCATAAAATATCATATACCTATACCTATCTCTATTTTTATATATATGTACATAATATAAGATATACCTGTGCATTAAGCTTTTGGCTTATAAATTTAATTTATGCATTTTATTTTATTTATATTTCAAATTTTATAATAATACGAATAGAAATTGCATATAGATTATACACTTGAAATTTTTATGCAAGAAGTTGAACTTAAACTTTGGCATTGTAATTATTCCTATCTTGTTTCATATCCTTATTTTATATCTTCTCCTTTAAACATAAAGTATAGCAAGCCAATAAATGTTACGACCAACAAAATAACTATACATAGCATTCTGTTTGCTCGCGATTGGCAATTGGTATACGTGCATCAGGCCAATTTCGGCCGATCGCGTTTTAGGCACTTGTACTTTCTCGCAGCGGGACTTGTTTCGTTGATTAGGTGTAATACGCGAAGGAGACTGCAAGTAATTGTGGCAAATCGTTCGTTCTAGCCTTCACCCACTTTCTCTTTCATAGGCCGAGTTTAAGTTAACAATCGGATCTAAATGTGTCGAGCCAGACATACAATACAACGCGGCGATATCCGTGTTTCGCTATTTACAATATATATTACAAGAGTGCTTTGAACTTTAAAACAATTTTCTCAAACTATATATATAGAATTGATTCTATACAGTATCGATACTTACCGAACTATCTATATTTCTCTGATTCATAGATTTTTTACTATTCTTTGTAATAAAAATGTCGAGATATTAGAAATGTTGACATGCAAGCTATTAAAGATTAGTATAAAATATGTAATAAAGTGTGTTTAATTTGAATTGGCACTATTCTAACAAAAGTTTGATTAAAAATTTGAAGCTTAAATATAATTTTATAATAAAAAATAATTCGACATTCTTAACGTATTTTTAATATTATTCAATTCATAAACTTAAATAAAACTTGTCCATGGGATAATCCTATGAAGAGTTAGACTTTGTTTGTTTGGTACAATAATCGACTTTTGAGGTCACAATATTTCTTAGCTGAATGTAATCTCAATCGATTTTTAGGCAAAATGCAATTATTGTAACATTCATGATTTCCAAGATAGATATAAAAATCTATTTTAATCTTATTTTTTTAAATTATTAGGGCGAGATTTAAGTAGTAAAGATAAGCGACTTAATATTGTAAATGAACAAAATAGAGAAAAGATAGAAATGGATATAGGAAAAGTATACATAAAAGCCAAAGAATCATTAGAATGAAAGATATTCAGTTTGTAAATAACAAGTATAAGTGATGAAGAATCAAGCGTACTTGTCAAATCAAATGTAATCACACATTTTCTTTTACTTTTAAAAGGACATATTACATACGTACATCATGATAAAATATTCGGGAAGCGTCGATTAATACTCTGCAGCTACGTGAACTCAGTTATCGAATTCGCAGCAGCTGACTCGACTTAGGCGCCTAATTGGCGGAGAAAGTCCCGTCAAACGTGGCGTGCACCGTAATTAAACGAGCGTTTAATCGCGGTAGTGCATTTCTGAGAGCTATGGTTTGTCTCTTGAGACTATTGCGAATAACCATAATGACGTTAGGCACGACGCGATGAAGAAGTACATACGTGCGTTATTCCTGCTGTGCGTTATATCACTTCTGTCACGTTAGTATATTTTTAGAATTTCGATGTCATTAGAGTTTGGTTGTTTCTTTGAAACGTTTTGAAATTTTTAACATTAAAAAAATTCTGCTATAATTAAATATGCAAAAATACGAAGTATCAATATTCGACACTTTGCGCTATATTACGTTTTTATTATATAAAAGATAATGAATTTTTTGTCTTAATTAGAATAGATTTGAGTCATAAAAAATGTTGAATTTTTAAAAGAAATATTTAATTCAAGTTAATTAATGTTAAATTAAAATTAATTTTTATAATATATTACTGTATTAGGAATACTCTTTAATTTATTTTCAATTGTGTGTTGTTTTACTGTCACGTAGTGGGCGTATATCTGTGTATGATATATTTAAAGTGGAATTTATCATATAGCAATCAGATCAATATTTTATTGAAGAAGCTTGTATAAGGGAGATCACGCGATCAGAGTTACGTCGTAACTTACTTTCGAATGAGTCTCGCTTTAATTTGAATCGTACATCATACGCGGATGATGAATGTAACATGTAACCCATTATCATATTTTATACATATATGAATACTTATTTATTATTCTTAATAAAGACCTAAATTTTTCTTCGATAAATGTAACCGTAACAATAACTCTCATGACAATCATCATCAAGAATTAATTATACAATTAATTTGAAAAAATAAGACACATTTTTTTTATTTTATCAATTAATATTCATTTACATACAAATTGTTAGATATGTTATGTTATCGATATGAGCAAAATGTAAATTTTCTTAATCCGTTATCATTGCATTATTAATATTACTATAATTTTTAATGTCAGAGTGAATTCGTTGATGAAACAATTTTGTTCACATAGATTTTTTGCAATAGAAAGCGGATGACGTGCGAAAAAGCGTATAGCTGTTCTTAACACTCAAGTCACATGTACAATAATACATATTTCCGTGATCCAATCAGATGCGGATTTGTCGAGTATCAAAAACGATTTGAGATGAGCTACAAAGAATTATTTTATAGTTGAAATTAATTATTAAAAAAATCAATTACTTCAAATTCATTTAAGAATCAACAGTTATATGTACAGGTTTACATGAAATCGTTAAAATATATATTTCGATGTCAATATACATAGATATAAATGAGAGCAATTTATAAGAAAAAATGAGAATAATTTTTTACGTTATAATTCAATACATTGTAGTGCCGCATCAGTAGTTTTATATATCGAAAAAAAAACTTACTGCGCAAGTATAGGTATTAGTCATGAGAACCGTTCAATAGGAAATTTTGAGAGTTAGATTCGACTTATCGATAGCATAGGTTTTTGATAACGTTGACTAAAAGTATCAATTTATTCCAAATTCCGCTCTTCTGATAAATGCAAATTATCACGCAATAAACTTTCTCGCGTAATTCATTCTCAAGTGCAAAAATAAACCACAGCTTCTTAGGTAACGGCGTAAATCAGGCTATTTAATTTGCTCCTCGTTTTTTGCAGTCGATTCTTGTCAATTAACCTATCCAAAAAATTGCTAGTCATAAACGACTGCAATGTAAGAATTGTTTTACTTTCACTGAACAACGATACAGTGGCGCGGTACAAATTTTGACAAATGCGCACTGTTTGCACGCTTTCTTAGCGTGATGCACTTTTTCTTCTCGGACACGTATTGAAATCATTTCCGTTTCGCCAATATATGAGCTCAGTCGATCGTAAATATATACCGGTTGCGATTTCTCGAGTAATTTTGGAGGCACAATACTCTACTAAGGGAACATTATTTTAATATTGTTTTTAATAGGGAATAAATCTGTATTAGCCACAACGAAAATTTATAAACGACAGTTGTTAATATACAAGATACAGTACGAAAATGTTATTTGTTTTATTATTTGCTATCATAGATCATAAATTGGGTTTAAAGAATTGTCATTTATCTAAAATTATAAAAGTAAAAAATTGCGCATGTGTGCAGCGTGATATTTACAAGGTAAATGGATATGTTTACAGTCGGAACGAATTATATATTTCGATTTGTGCAAGATTTAGGAGTTAGAAATTTCATCAGTGAATACTCGTTTCGCCATCACATTTGACTTACATGTCGTTGCTCAAATAAAGATTGCTGAACGCGATATTCACCATCACAGGATGTGCGAATGTTATACGCACTTTGAGATATAATATACTTATTGTTTCGTAATAACGAATGCTATTGCATTTCAAAAGCAGGAATTATTTCGTTTTCTATGTATCGGCTTTCTATAATGGGGTATCGAACCGTTAGTGGCATTTAATTCCCCCGCGATTATTACACAATTTCAAGTGCGAAAGAAATTTTATAGTCATCGGTTGACCGAACTAGACCAGTGAAAGGAACTTTTCTTCCGTATAAATTATTACGAATGGCGCCTCGTTTACCGAAATATCCCGGATAATCAGTGCGGAAATACTAGTAACAGTAAAGCAGGAGCTTAATTTGAATTATAAAATATATGACGACAGTCACTTATTTTATCTTTATGATCGAGATAGGAATGCCTTTCGTATAATCTACGTGAACGTATAATTCTCCCCCCCCCCAACGCAGAAATCTAGATTCAAAATTTTCTAGTTTTGTTAACGAAAGTAAATCGCTTGCAACAGTGTTATATGATACTTACGAAGCTATGTTCAGCGCACTGCACTTCAAATTTATTGCGTCCGGGATAAAGGAAAAAGTATGATATGTTCAATGTAACGTTTATATCATGATGATTAACTCTCATCAATATAAAAATGCAATTTGTAAAAGAAATATATTTTTTTTACCACTAATCCTTGAATTTCTAGATTAGGAAATATATCCCATTTATTTTATAAATATTAGATTTCGCTCTTTCTTAAATAACTCAATCTTTAATTTAGAAAGCTAAAAAGATGAAATAAAAATATTTTTAATTTATTAAAATTATGCTTATGATATAAATGATGCGATATATATTAGGATTTAAAGCGAAGATTAAAACATGTTAGAATTGTATAATGGAATTGAAACAGTTCTTAAAATTACCTTATTAATGCTTTAATCTATCACGCGTGAGATCGCGTGTAATACGCATTATATGAAGTCAAGCAGAGATTATCTTTTCCATATTATCATATTATATTTTAATGACATCGACTTTATTATGTAGTGAAATCGCATTACAATAATGCTCGAGTTGACTGTAAGAAGAAATGGAAGGTCAATAGATTGGATCATCGGGACACAAAGCTACGACACTTCTATAGTTTTAGTGACTCTGACAAATAATTGTGACTCTCAGCGAAATTCATGTTCTCTGATGTATAATAAATGGGTCGGCCATTTTCACGCGAAGCAGATTAGTCTACGACGACGTGAGAATCGCGATATAATTCCGTGACTGAACATTTCAGATACCCGATTTGGTAATGTTTCTTACAGCATGATTGCATACGCTGCGACGTTTATTGCTGTACTTATTATTACGTGGCTCATTTTCAGAACGGAAATGCCACCGGTCAGACAGCTAGTGATCGGTGTGAACGATTATACGGACATTTGTTTTAGTCGTGTGAGTTTAGTCTATTTTTATTTTATTCGTCATTACGATTTGTTTTATACAACGTGCGAATATTACTATTAAAAAAATGAAAAAGATTTTATTAAAATTAATAACAATTTTTTATAATACATTTGCTAGTAATTAATGTAATACATGATCATTTATAATGAGAATTGTTTTATTTCTAAAAGAAAAAGAGCAATTGTTGTAGAATAATCTGTATATTTTATTTGACAAATTTTGTATCAGTGCAGTTGCACGCAAGTATAAAAATGAATGAATATAAATATATAAACATATGATTAAAAAATTTCTTAAAGATTTCTATCTCAAATCGCTTGTCTAAAATTATAACACTCTTCTTTGATAAACATTTTTTATAATACTAAATACAAAGTGCTTTCTCAACCTTTATTTTAAAAATTAAAATATTTTCTAATATAATTTATTAATTCTGTATGATCTATTTACATATCAGTCTCTATATCAGTATCAGTAAATGTTTATATATGTATATGATAACGTTCGGAAGGGGGTATATTATAGCCTCGGACAGTGGGTAGCCCCGGACATTGTTGGGGGTTTGGGTGTACCGCGTGTCTATGGTTATTAAACATTCTGCATATGTCGAGATACGCAGAAGGGCATATTATAATGTTTAAACAATGGCCATAGATGCGCGGTATATGCTTGAGTTTCAGTAGTGTCCGGGGCTACCCCCCGTTCTCCTATAATGGTATCGGCATTTGTCTCATTAATAGTTTATCTTTTTCGTTGAATATATTATAGAATAAAAGAAGATAAAGGAATATAAAGGAATATTAATAGGGAATTTTGAATTGTAAAAAAAATATATTTATTTTCCATCAACGCACTCATATATTATATATGTATATATATATGTGCATATATATGATGTGGAAAACAGTCTTTATTGCAGATAATGAAAACGACATTTTCATGGAAATTTAATGTGTGCACACATTAAATTGACTAAGTCTTATTTTTGAAGTTATTAAATTAACTTTTTAAGATTACTAAATTATTAACGTTAACAAGACTTACTATTAAGAATTATCTTGAATCTGATTATTGAATCACATATATAGCGTTGCAGAAGTAATATTTTAGAGACGACGAAAGAAAGTTACAATTTAATTAATTACAACTGAAACAATCTCGCATTCATTAGGAATAAGTTATAGAATCTGTTATAATGATGTAATGTCAAGACTTATACGAAGAAAGTAGCGCCTTGCACACTTGAACGCGATGCGCTACTTTGCGCACCGGGAAAATATCGCTCAGGCGCAAGGCACTCATAAAAATAAGGCACGCATAAAAAGAAATAAATACGCAATATTTACGCAGACATACTTAATAATTTAATGTTAACATATTGAACCTCTCCGTACTTTCACGTGTAAAATCTCGAAACCAATCTCTAATGATATTCGTAGAGTAGGAAATTATAAACTTTCTTTGCGACGTAATCAACTAGAGATAATTGCGTTGGGCTTTACGCGCGTACTCATTTCGCCGGGATGAAAAAATTTGCATCGCTACTTTACTTCGCACAAACGTTGATTTACTCGAGGCACTTCGAGATTTATTTCATTGCTCCTGGTGTCGATTAAAAACGGAAACGTTGTGATCTTCACTTTGCATGATGAAAGTCATCGAACGTCAGCCATAACGATATCACGGATGATCGTAAACGTCCAATTTTCCTCGGTAGTTTAGTGGTTTGCAAAAGCGCCTGATGAATGATGAAGAAGGAACGCTCTCTCTCTTTCTCTCTCTCTGACGGGCGTTGCCAATTGCGCGGCTATAACAGCCAGCCCACTGAGTGCCCATCTTCATTATCAGCTCCACTTACATTAGTCATCGCCTCCCGTCATGACTTCCATAAACTCTGAAAGTGTGCAAAATGCAGGCGTGTTAGCGTAATCAGGCGGCGCCTTGCATTTCCCGCGAGCTACAAACTTGGCGAGCCACCCAAGGCGAGAAACTTATTGAACGTTCGATCGACTTTGCTATATTAGTGCCGGTTACGTTAAGCTTCGCTGACGTTGACGTGCGCGAAACGAATTTACTTGGCTCGGGGCTTCGTAACTTGAGCATATTTTAAATGAACTACTTGGCTTTCGAAGCGTGTCACATATTATCGTATTTTGCAAATTACGCTTGTTAGGTGCAATGTGGAGCACTTCTTAAACACATTATTTTTAATGTCATGAGTTTTTGAACATGTGCCATAGCTTTTGATACTGACACGTTACCTGACACGATTATAACACTAAATCTAGTAATTAACATTTAATAGTACTTGTTTTAATAAACGCAAGATCTAGCGTTATACTCTATTAAACTTTAATAAATTTTAAAATATATTTGGTTAAAATTTATTCAAGAATAACCAAATTTTTTAAAAGTTAATCTAAACCATTTTTTGAGGTTAATAATCAATATTGCGAAATGATAGAAGAGATATGTATATAATAAAAATACCGTCAAAATCGAGCGTTCCTGAACCATCAGCGTCAATCTCTTCGATCATTAGATCAAGTTCTTCCGGTGATAGTTTGTCGTCGAGTTCGTGAAGAATATCGCGAAAGACCTCAGTAGTTATGTAACCATTGCCCTCTTTGTCATACAACCGGAATGCCTCGCGTAATTCTTGCTGCATCGCTTCCTGATCCTCTTCTACTAAGAATCTAGCAGCCAGCGTGCAGAATTCTTCGAACTCGAGTTCTCCGGAACCTGTCAGTACAAGAAATGCATACATGAAGAAACGTTAAGCGTATTATTAGGGAATGTGATCGATGATGGATAATCAACGGAAGTTTATTTACCATCCTCGTCGACTTCTTTAATGATATCCTGCAGCGTGCTGTCGCTGAGTTCGTAACCCAACATGGTCAATATTGTGCCTACCATGTTGGTGCCGATACTGCCCTTCTTTTCGTGATCGAAGGCATCGAAAGCTTTCTTCAACACTATACAGAGATATTATTCGATATATTCTTTGATTAGTGATAAAACTTTATATTATTTTTAATTTTTTCATGATAAAAAGGCTTACTTACGAGCTATCTGGTCCTTAGTTAGGTCATCCTGGAATTATAAGAGATATATTTAATTGTTGTTTGTGATTATATAAAATATTAATTTATTGAAAATAAAGTTACTAAAAATTAGGTTTTAATAATGAAAATTTTGAATTATGCAAAACATAATTCTCGCGTTTATCGAAAGCATATGACTTACCATAATGATGGTAAATATACGCGCTGCCGGTGGTACGTTGGCGTCGACGGTTTATCCGGGTATGTACCGGATTCTGGCTGTGGACTTCTGTTTTAAGTGATCATAACGATGGCACGTGATTGACCAGATAATTTCTACCTCCCAAGTCTAGCGGTTTTCAAATTCATCGAGGACGTTCTCCCCACTCTATTTTCTTAGACACACTTTACCTAATTATACAAAACTTGTGGCAGCACATTTAATTTCGAAAATCATCCACAGCCCTACCAGTGATAGATTCGATTTGTTCAACAGCTGTTCCAAATATTCTGACGTTCTTACGTTGACAAAATTAATATGTTGACAAAATTAATATACGCGTGCGATATGTTCGCATTAATTTTGTCCTTCTTGATGCAAAGAATTAATAATGACGTGAACCTTATAACGTCCAGGTACAGGTGTATCAATTATATTAAAGTTTATTTTACATATATTTATAATGAAACAGTTTAAATTTATTAATAATTAAAATTAACAGTTTTTATATATTAATTATTAAAGATTTATATTAAATTTATTAATCAATTTATGTGATACTTTATAAGAATTATGTTGCCAAATATGTAATGTAATATTATAATACATATACAGAAAAATATACCATATGAATTTCTTACTACATTAAATTTCTCCTCGAGAGCTCGAGTAATTATACAACAGATATGTCCAAATTATTTTTTTTTATTCTTATTATATAAATGGAACCTTATTTTGACATACTGATTATGATAGACTTACTTTTTTATATAAATAATTTACTACGATATAATATGTATCTATAACGAATCTGAATTCGTTGATTTTAAAGAAATTTTTCTGTATATGTCGTCTAAAACTATATAGCCTTATTTATATTATATTATAATTTAAAAACATACCATAAAAAAATAATTAATTCACATAATATGTAGTTGTGATAAATTTTTACTCAAGTATGACGAAATCTTTTTCGCAGAATTATGTCGAAACCTTTATCGAAACATACAACGATGTGAATTTTGCTGGTACTTGCAATTTTACTCGTAATTTTTTATTGAAACGTTTCTTTCAATTTCTCTTTAAACTATGATATATAGAATTGTCACGAATCTTCTAACCAGATTATCGCGAAGACATTTTATGACTAGAACTTGCGTCGCCATTGCCGAAATCAAGCAGTTCGTCATGAAATTTTGCAATATGTCTGAATGGCAAAATTTACGAGCGATATAATGTGTGTGACTGCTTAGACGCAACAATAGACAGAATTGGCACATCGCCGGAGGATTCATGGATGATGCTGACCCAAGAGGGTTCTATGCAATAATTGTGCATGTCTTATTCTTAGAGTCCTAATTATAAGCTCATAATGCCCGGTGACTGCTATTATATTTAGGCGATTTTACCGTTCATTCCGGAATACAGTCGCTTGCCATCGCATGCATTGTCGAATTTCTTGGTACACGTGTCTTTGCTACTTTTCCGACAAAAGTTTACTATAGGTTACGCTACTATTGCGAGTCGAGCGTATAATGTCACGATTGATGCGTGTGAAACACGTGCCATCGTTGTTGCCAACACGCGAGCATTTTCAAATGTGACTTCTTCTAGGTACTGATAGTAATTACAAATATATAGATTTTTTATATACAATAGTGAGACTGTTATAGGGAGTCGTTGAAACATATAGGTATCTTCGTGCAATTATAGCAATTATATTTAGAAAAATGACAATAATATCTTATCAATATCCATATCAAGACATTAGTAATATTTAAACTGCGATTTGATATTATCAAAATTTAATAGAAATTAAAATCTTATTCTTCTGGTAATTATTAAAGAATTTTCTTTCAAAAATAAATAGTAAAACAAAAAAATAATGAGTAATACATTTTATGCATATCGCATATTTTATATTTTTTCGAAGTTTGAAAAATTAGAGAATAATCCGAAATCTTATTAAAGTTTGATTAAAATGAATACATACATCTTTTTTAAAGTTTATTGTTTTATATATATATTTTGTATTTACATAATTGATATTTATTAATTTTATATTTATTAATTTTTCGATATATATACGTTTAAAATTTAATAATATATTTTAAATATATATGTTTGTTATGTACATAATTACACACCATTTTAAATAGTAAACTATAATATGAAATTTAATTAAATTAACAGCTAATGGGAATTCAGTGTTAAAATCCTAGTAGAGAATAGCAATTTTGCAATCTTGACAAATTAAGAGCTCTATAAATTTCAAGGTATCGATAATTGTCATTATTATACTTGAAATATTATTTCAGAGATGCCAAAATCTTTCTCGAATTTTATTTGATATATTTAACATTTGGCAGTCTCTTATTAAGCAGAATATTAAGATTCAGGATTTATCTTTAATCATATCTCTTATCGCAACCTCGCCGTAAAGTAAGTTTTACGACGATTTTTTCTGATATATGATAAACGAACGAACTTATATTCTGCCAGCGTCGATTTCAAAAAGATTTCGGCTTCTCTGTTTGTACAGGCACACTCGTTGTTCGATACGTGGGCGATCGACACGGTGTATTTGCGTGGTGCCAAAGTCATAATTTATCCTGTCATGACCTCCATGAATTCTGTAATGTAAACGCTGGGTTAGGTGCGCATAGACGAAGACAAAGTGAATTAACACCTGGTGCACCACGCAAGATCTCTCACCATCGAAATCAACCGTGCCAGATCCGTCAGTGTCCACCTCCTCTATGATCATGTCAAGCTCCTCCGGAGATAATGCGTCGTCCAATTCGTGAAGGATGTCTCTGAACACGTCTGTAGTGATATAACCATTGCCTTCCTTATCGTACAATCGGAATGCCTCTCGTAACTCCTCCTGTATCGCTTCCGTGTCAGTTTCCTCTTCGAGAAAGCGCGACGCTAACTTGCAAAACTCCTCGAATTTTAATTCGCCATTTCCTAAAAATAGAAATTTTGATTGATATCCATTATTAGTCTCTGTTATGTTATAATATATGTATTCTTCGTTAGAGTTGTATCTTTATAAATCTATCATACATTTTAAAAATAATTTTCTCTGAAATTTTTTGACAATGGATGATTATCGCGCATTTCTGGACAGGTTCTAATTATAATATAAAACTAAATAATTTTTTATTTAAACAAAAACTTTGTAAAATTTTATTGGAGTAAATTGTATTATAAAATATCATTATTGCTTAGAGAGACAGTCGTATATAGTTGAAAAATGCGATTTCTCTTTTGTTCGGCTTTTCTTTTATCGTGTTATTAATAATAATATGTATTTACCTTCTGTATCAATTTCCACAATAATTTCTGCGAGCTCTTCTGGTGAGACCTCGTGACCAAGCATACCCAAAATTGTGCTTACCATATTCGTGCTGATACATCCTTTTTTGTCATGATCGAACGCGTCGAATGCCATTTGCAAATCTATTCAGAATAATTTTTCCTCAATTTTTATGTGCCGAACATCTAGATATGTTAATTACAATTTCCAATAATAATTTTTTTTAAATTGAACACATTTAATATATTAATAATAAAAATAATAATGCTTTGACGCAAGTTAATACTTACGAGATAATTGGTCTTTGCTAAGTTGAACTTCTTCCTGTAATCGAACTAATATTATTAATAACGAAATATTTACTCAACGTATAAATGATTAGAAATATATTACAAAATCATGTAAAGCACTGAATGAAGAACTTTTCGCGATTATCACTACATAATTAACTCCGATATTTTGTAGTTTGTAGATATTTGCCGTAAATTTACGTAACAATTACCATTGTCGTTAAAGTTCACTTTTCTAAAACTCGAATTAATCACAAAATCGGACAATTAATTTTTTCAGATGCAGCTAACTTACTCCGCCAACGAAAAAGTCTTACTGAGCCGTAGTAAACTAATTAGCAGCGCGATACAATAGAGACACACCCACAATCGGTGTTAATAGATGATCGCCAATCATTCGAACCAAACTCGCTATAAAAAGACTTTTATTTAGGACACCTTCACGGCTGTCTCTTCGCGAAACAATTAACGTGCTGAAGCAATTAAATGAACATACGAGTTCTTTTAATTGATGGTATCTTTGAAAATTAATGTTACATGACATTATTAATTGTTACAAACACGTGGGCACGTGAATTATATAAAGGTTATAATTTTAGGTATATTTTTTAGTAAAAAAAATTACTGTAACATTGGATATATTGCACAGTTCTTAGTTTTTATGTATACAGTTTTGCACTTCTAATATAAATCTGTTTATTTAAATAGAATCAGATTTTTATTTTATAAAATGTGAAAGTGCTTAATTTTTTTCAAATAGATATAATTAATATTTATTACTTGACTTGTATTCAGAGATGACATAATCTAGGGAAGAATTCGTAGCATATTTGATGTTATCTTTGTATGACGTGGATGATAGTTATAGCGAGTCGGTTCCCCCGCACAGCGAACTATTCGCGAACATGAAAGCGGTTATACATTGCATCGTATCGTACATACAGCGGTTTGGCATTGCATCCTTTTAGAGAATTGCAGTAGATTGCTGACAGCTCGTATTATACGTGAAAAAATCATCTGGCAACTACCTTTAACCTCGATATATAATACTTACCAGCCAATCAGATAAAGCTTTGACGTTAAATCGAACTACTGATCTAACAACTAAAAATAATTCTGGGGAATCGCTTCATTACCATAATAAACGACTCATTGCAAATCACTAAATTTAGGATGGTTAAAAGTGCACGCTTTCATCGGTCATCTTGATTTTATCAGTTTCAACATATATGTGTACTTTATCTGTAATTTTCAAAATAAGTTTTTTAGTATTTTTCTTTGTTTTATTTATTTGATTATATTATAGCTCTATCTTTGACATGAAAGATATATCATTTCCTCAGAAATCAAACTACTCAACTTAATTAAAAAGTAGAAATAATTGACGAAATTATGAAGTTATCATGTATGTGTGTATGCTTTGATATTAAAATTTAGAAATTTAGAAAAAGTAGAATTGATCAGTTTAAGAGAATCATTATACAAATATACCGGATACAATAATAATAACTGTTACAATCATATTACAATAATAATTGTTATAGAAAGCATATATATATATACAAACATATGTATATGTATTATTTTAACAATAAAATTATAGAAATATTTTAAATTAACATTTTTATATAAATTTTTAAATCAAGGTACATACTTTTAAAGCAAAATTAATATTTTATCAAGTTTCTTAGAACATTTTTAATAAAATTTTTTAGAAATATTCTTAGTATAAATTTTTATTTTTTTTCAATTCTTTTTAATATTACACAATATTATTACCGTAAATCTATCACATGCGTTCTTAGAACCTGACATTGACTTTGGGCTGTTAGCCAAATTTAGCTTAGCCCAAAGTGGATCGAGAATTCCGAACATATTCATTAGCTATAACATCATGTAGAATATATGTATAGTGTTTGAAATATAAATATAAATATAAATATATATTGCAAAAGAATATTTGAATTTTGTACGGTCAAAAAAAATTATTAAACAATTTAATTTAGAATTAAAAAGAAAGATTTTTTAAAAATTTGTAATTTATAAATTACAAAAAGAAGTAATTTTACAACATTTTGTTACATATATTTTTGGGCATATTGAATCGTTAGAATCACAACTTTCGTTTAAGTCTGTTTCCGTTGCATGATACGAATACGGAAACGGCGATAGGGGTATATTCGACTTCCTGATTCATGTTGAAAATTCTTTTTAACTTCCACGAATTCAGTTGCGATAATATCAGTTCGACATCAGAAATTTAACTCGTATCGTCGCTCTAATATGTCGACGGATAAAGTCCTTCAGTTCTTGCGAATTAGATTTTGCGTTGATAGCAACGATGTGATGTATTCGTTCTTCTTTAAGTTTTGCGAGATAGTAGGTATTGCGTCTTGCTTCTCAAACTCAATAGTATATTATATCGAAAGTCCTTTCTACAGCACCAAAGCAGGATTCTGCGCTTCACATTCACGGATCATTTTTTCTTTCTATGACTTACTGTTAAAATTTGTTAATCTTGAAAAAACTTTGTAATATAACTTAAAGAAAATATGAAAAAAAAAACTTGGACAACAATTAGCAGTATTAAAGTTGCAATGTTGTTACGTACCCTCAGATTGCATAGTTCGTTTAAACTCAGCATAAAATCCTCGAGGTAGGCCACAAGAAGGAGGTACTTTGGATCCACATTCTCGATGGCATCTATATTTACATTCCTTGCATTTTAAAGTGTTCATAAACATCGGTTTCTCACAATAGTCACATACTGTCATTACATTAAAAGATCTGGTAAAGCGATGAGCAATTATATGACTCATGCCGCGAGACACAGGAGTACATGGAGATTTTGGCACGTTGAGACTTGTTTCTAAAAATAAAACCAAAAATATAATTTATTTATTTAAAGGATATAGTGTTAAAAAACGTTTCTATTTCATGTACCTGATCCCGCAAGATTATCATCACTTTCTGCATTTGTAGTACAGATTGGTGGTGGTTTAAAAAATGATTTAATAGGTGATTTAACAGGTGATTTAATAGGTGATTTAACAGGCGATTTAATAGGTGATTTAATAGGGCTATTACAATTTGACGAAAGACTTTCTTCTCTTCCATATATATAGTCTGTTGTACCATAATCTAAACTTTGTTCTGTTGGTAAATTTCTTCTCACAGAAGAATTACTTTTGTTCTCTATAGGAAAGTCATTTCTAAAACTAAAAAGATATAATGTTAGTATATATTTAAAAGATAAATATTTTATTAAAATAAAGGTTTAGAAAATTACCACAATGAAATAACATGTAATGAAATTAATAGAAAATGCATAGTAAACTATTCTAAGTATTACCTAGATAATGTATCATCATTATCAAGTTGCATACTATCAGGACGACTTGCCAATTGTGATTCATGAGATTTTGACTTAGCTAATGGAAATACTTCAGATGGACTATTTTGCACACTAATCAGTTGTTTTTTACATGGAGGAGGAGTTGACGGAAATTTAATTTCTATAATCAAGAAAATTCATGTATTTTAATCTTCAAAATATAACACAAGATAATTAAGAAAGCATATTTTCTTCATACTTACCACGTTCTTGCTTTAGTAATGAAGAGATACGAGGAGGACTACTTAATATCAAAGATGCAGAAGCTGCTGGTAATACATCATTGTTGCTATTATGATATGGAATGCTACTCTCTGATGGAATGGAACACCGTTGACGAGATAGAATTGGCTTAGAACAAATTTCCTTGCGTAAATGATAACTGTCCCAAGAATCCCAGTATAAATCTAAATCATTCTCCGTATCTCCTTTTATTAGAATATCTAACAAAAATAGTAAAATATGTATGCATTATTTTGTTATTCATATATACAAATGAAATAAATTGTTTTTACAATATAAAATTTTATTTACCCATGTAACGCCATAAATTACTCAGTGCTTTACGAAGCCTACGACATTCTTCCTTGTAGTATATACAATTTTTATTTAACATACTGTTTAATTCATGTTCAGACTTCTCTCTCAGGTCTTCAAGAATATTAACTTTGGAACAAACCATCTAAAATATTATAACAGGGCATTAAAAAAACAGAAATTAAGACTTGGTTTGATAATGTCATTTAAATTTATTTTTAAATTGTAATAAAATAACATTGTAATAAAACTAGTAATAAACGTAACAAATCATAAAAAATCTATTCATATCTGTGCTCATATAAATTGTTACCTGAATTGATTCCTGAGTGAGACCGACTACCCGCAACCATTGTTGTAACGATGGATATTCTATTATGTCTGACGGTAACGGGTTGGCCAATCTGGCCTTTGCCACAAGTTGTTTACAGTATAACTTTATTAATTTCCCCTATAAAAAATATTTAAATATATAGATTTATGTAATTAATTTAAATATAGATAAATCTTATTCCGCTATTGTGACACATATTAAGTATTAATCTCTACAAAGTTATATAATTTATATATTATGTACACGTATATTAATTTTAAGCTTCGTTGTTTATTACCGTAATTGTGTATGTTTATTTGAAATAAAGGTACAATGCTCAAACACGAAATATACACCGAGAATAAAAATTATTTATATTTATATCGAGTATCATATACAAGACTACAAATTTCTACCACTAAAACACATTTTAAGCAATCATTACACCATATAATCCCAGCATAAACGTATATAAATTTTAAATAATATTATCTATATCTTTCAATGGAATCGTAATAACATCACAAATTTCTCAATCTCACAAACTGGACACATATTTATTCAAGATAAGCATACAACACTCAAACACGACATATTGCACATTTTATACTCTGATTAAAAATTATGTATATCAAATGTCATATTATAGCTTTCCTATTACCATAAATTTCACTACAAAAACATGTTAAATTTTAGAATTATGATCATTATGTCATAATCTCAAAATTTACAGATAAATCTTAAGTGACATTATCCATGTCTTTCAACGGAGTGACATGACAAATTTCTCATTCACAAACTGGAAACGGCAGGAAGGCATTCTCAAGAGCAATGTAAACAAATGTAAACAGCTGAAGCTGTCATAACGCGGAGCACGGCGGGGCACGATATTTTCGGCGTTCCCGCCGACATGACGAAATCCGGAGGTTCTCGAGGTTTTGAACGACAGCGAGACGGCGCGCGGTTGCAACTTGTTGACGATCAACAGAGAGAAAGAGAGGTGCCAACGACCAGCGTCGTCGGGGGCAAATCGGTCCTGATTTTCGCGCGCGAGGGGCGAGGGGTACGGCCGGACTTGTGGAGGGCCCCCTCACCTCCAGCATCCTTATCTCCTGCTGGGTCAGCTCCGCGGTAACGGAGCATTGGGTCCGCAAATCGTCGAGCTGATCGGCGGTGAAGTTAATCATAGTTTGCACGACGTCCAGGGTACGTCGTACGCCCTCCACGTCCCCATAGGCTGCCATTCCTCGCGCGACGGCCAACCCAACGCGCGAATTCTCATCAATACGGGCTTTCACTTGACGGGCATAACGCCGACCACGCTTGATACCACCGTCCGGTCGTTTATCGTCGACGCTCCGCCGTATAACCAAACCACTTATCAACATTGACAACCATCTTGGCCGCCTGTCGATGACGTCAATCGACGCTGCCCATGCCGGATGCCGGTGCATGCCGGGCTGTTGAGGAGCTCGACCGGTCAGCGCAACGCTCATTCTCGCGTAGCACGGGCGTTCGTGAAGCCAACACTTTTTAGCTCGCGTTGTAAACGGGCTTTTTGCGTAAGCATAAAGGTGAATTTTCATGGGCAGTGAAATGCTGCAGCAGCGAGCAGCAGTTTAGTAATTTCTAGAAAAGTTTAATAATTTCTAGGAAAGTTTAGTAATTTCCTAGGAATCTTCTAAGAAATTACTAAACTGCTGCTCGCTGCCGCAGCATTTCACTGCCTATGAAAACCCACCTTAAGAAAATTGATTGGTCTATTTCCTTATGCACATGTTTATGGACCAATCAATTTTCTTAAGCCCCTTGCACAATGCTAGGCAACAGGCAATAGAAACAGGGAATAGAAATCAGAAATCATGTATAAATGCAAAATAAACAGTGACACAGGCAATAGACACAGAGTTTCCGTCACGTTGAAAATTCTGCGTCTATTGCCTGTTGCCAACCAATCATAGCATTCGACTTTTTTAGATTGTAATTAACGATTTTTTGGTTATTTCCTGTTCCTAATGGGTGCGTTCAGCCGATACTCCGCTAGCCTAGCAATCGTGAGCGGTCGCTCGTTTCCTCTCTTTTTAATCCATTGGGTGAAAGGAGAGGAAACGAGCGAAAACGAGCGACTGCTCACGATTGCTAGGCTAGCGGAGTATCGGCTGAACGCACCCATTGCCTGTTGCCTAGCAGCGTGGCAATGCGGCAACGCGGCACCGCGGTAACCAATTACTGTCTTGCCTTTCCGTTCTACTTCTGAAAGGCTGCGTTCATAAGGCTGCGTTCCCACTATACGCCTCGCGCGTCTAAACATCCCGTCACAAGTAATGTAATAAAATGGGATGTTTTGATTGGTTAACGACAGACGACGCAACGCGTGACGCGTATAGTGAGAACGCAGCCTGAGTGTGTGCTCCCCGCTTAAGCTATATCCACACAACTTGCATAAGCCCATAAATATAAGCATAAAGGCCATCGCACACAAAATTGCATAAGCATAGCATAAGACCGCTGGACCAATGAGCATCTTATGTAAATTAATATGGCGGCTTTATGCTGGATGCTCATTGGTTTAGCGGTCTTATGTTACGCTTGTGTTAAGCTATGCATTTTGTGTGCGATGGCCTTAAGAGAATTGATTGGTCCATATGCATGTGCATATATAAAGAAATAAACCAATTCAATCACAGTCGATTATTCTCCTCAAATTCGATTGTGATTAGTCAATTCTTGCGACTCACGACTTTGCGACTCGCATTGTAGACACCGCATAATGCTAGGTCTACAATGCGAGTCGTAAAGTCGTGAGTCGTAAGAATTGACCAATCACAGTCGATTATTCTTCTCAAATTCGATTGTGATTGGTCAATTCTTACGACTCACGACTTTACGACTCGCATTTGTAGATCTAGCATGAGCCAACCCGACAGAGGTCTTTACACCTGTCAACCTGTCATACCAGCACCAGAGTAAATTTTGGAACGCAGCCGGCGCAGCCCTTGATGTTTGTCTTTTCTTCAATATGGCAGTGAGTTTACGTTCCTTGCTCGAAAAAACTTCTTTTAATCTTCATATATCTTTTACATCACTAAGCTCTAGCAAACATCATTATGACACAGGAATAACTGATACTATCATAAATTATTAATGATATTTATTTTTTTTTTTAATTAAAGCGATCTTCAAAATTATCGCTGCGAGAGGCGGATGAGAGCGCACGCTTGTTTTTAATCGGCATTAGTACATATATATCTTATTGTTATGTTTATAATAAAGTTTCTTAGTTCATTTCTTCTAAAAAAAATTTTACGTTTAATTAATACATAGATGACTTATTAAAAATTATATTTGATTTATGCTGAACAGACTGGAAGTACCGAATTATTGGTTAATATTGAGTTATTAATCCTTACTCGCGGTTATTTTTTTACATAATTACATGGAATGTAATTTGCATTATATCTCAATTTTCATTGTTATCTTTAATGATTTCCAATTAAGTTAATAATATTCTATATATCCTCCATATAAAGATAAACGCAAAAGTCACGTCTAATTGTGAAACAATTTATCCATAAAATCGGTAAAGGTTCACTCTGTTTTAGTAGATTCCTTCAACTGGGGTACATTTTACACCCTACATGAAGAACATTGGATTAAAGATCTTAATTTTAACCATTTTAATCGCAGGAGCTAAAGAAAGCGTCCGAGAAGAAAATCAGGAAGAAAACCGACAAGAAAGCTAAGGAGAAGAAGGATGCATCCAAAAATATAATGCGTGAAGTCAAAATCCGAAAGTTGTGTTTAAATATTTGTGTGGGCGAATCAGGTGATCGACTGACGCGTGCTGCCAAGGTAGATTTAACATTCTGAACATATTATTTTTGTTTTAATAAAAGTGTGTTTCCAAAACGGTCCAACCTTTAGAGTTAAAATAATTTTTCACATAGGTCTTGGAACAACTGACTGGCCAGCAACCAGTGTTTTCTAAGGCTCGATATACCGTACGTTCATTCGGTATCCGCCGTAATGAAAAAATAGCTGTGCATTGTACTGTACGTGGCGCGAAAGCTGAGGAGATTCTGGAACGTGGCTTGAAGGTGAATGGGAAAAAAAAAACCTATACGTATGATTTACGCTTATATTATAATTCTAATGTATTATTTGGGTTACAGGTACGCGAATATGAATTGAGAAAAGAAAACTTTTCTTGCACCGGCAATTTTGGCTTTGGTATTCAAGAGCACATTGACTTGGGGATTAAGTACGATCCCAGTATTGGTATCTACGGTTTAGACTTCTACGTTGTACTTGGACGCCCAGGTTAGTAATAACTACCTTGATTTCAATTGCATACTAAATGCCTAAAGTAATGCTGCACATTCTGCATCATAGATATCCTTGTTTTATGGTGTTATCTATACATTAAAATGTGCTAGAGAAAATGTTTTATATTTGCAACTCATGCCCACTTCATTTTACTGGGTGTGTTACTTGATTGAGACTACACTTTAATTAAATATTATAAATATTTATATAATATTATATAAATGTATATTATATAAAAGGATGAAAGTTTCATACCTTATGTATGGATAAATCCAAATGTAAATTATAAAATGTGTTTAATTTGTAGGATTTAACGTAGCTCACAGAAGAAGAAAAACTGGTAAGGTCGGTTTTCAACACCGGCTTACCAAAGAAGATGCTATAAAATGGTTCCAACAAAAGTATGATGGTATTATCATAACAGGAAGGAAGTGATTCACATGTACTTTATATTGTACAATTTAGTAAATAGTTTTAACAAAAATTGTCCATATTCTTTAGTAATATATCTAAACCTTGTAACCGTGACACCTTCATGCTGCCGAATCTGCAGATATATTTATGACACTCTGCGAAGCTTTGGAATAAAAAAAAGACTTAATATAAAGCTTTGGAATTTTTATTTAAATTTTTTTTCTATTGCATAATACAATCAAAACACTGACGAGTATGTGGATAAATTAATGAGACAGAATATTCCTCGCCAAAATGCATATAAAAATAAGGATCAAGTAGAACGTGAATTTGTTATTGTACGTAATTATTAAATTCGCGGAAAACACTGTATCAGAGACAAAATTGGACAATATTCTATTTAAAAAGTGTCAAATGCTTATCTCTAGCATTTTTTGTCATTATTTTCGATGGAATGACATTTTATTAGCTATAATCGATCTTACTTAGGCCTAGCATTTTATAACACCCACATAAAAGGAACTTCATTATAAAATAAACATCATTTACCACTTCGGAGTTAGAGAAATGTGTGATCGCACTTACATATTATATGAAACTATATTCTTTCCTTGGACATTGGACGTTTTGATACTGTATTACTGTCAATATATATATATATCTGTTTCGATTTATAAAACATATTTATTAGAAGAATGTTGCTTCAAGAAACGATCTGTATGTGCTATGAACGTTCGTACTTATTGGCACCTTAGACGTACACTTTTCAGACTAATTTCATTCAAAATTACAAAAATCTTAGTGCTAAAGAAATTATCGTTTCCATTCATATTGCGATTTTAAATCATATAATATAACGCTATTAACATAAACTTTCAGATCATAACATCAAGATTTAAAAAGATAAAAGGCAAAAAGAAAATTACTTACATCTAATTTTACGATATTCTTATTGCTGAACAAGAGTTCAGAGCTTTGATAACAAAAGGTAACTTTAATCCGATAGTTGGTGCTGGTTGGTGCCAAGCATTAAACTTGATTATAATCAAATATTCATTCATAATAATTAACTGCCCCACTACCCTTTGGTTCTAATTTAAATACATGAAAATATCCCGTAAAAAAATGAATAATTATAATTATAAGACATAGGAAGTGTGCTCATTGATATCCACTAATAGTTGCACTTGTATAACTCTTCACGACCTACTTAACTTGAAGCTACGAGCAGATAAAAAGGCAAGATATATCCTTCAGTCTCCATATTATTACCTTATCTGGACGCCATGTCAGCAGACTTTGATATAGATAATATATACAGGATGATTCCGAGTTACTATACATATATACAATTAAATGATTTCTTTTCCATTGTGACCATTTACCTCAAAATCATTTTCTTGTACATATTTAAAAGTTTGAAAGACGGACAAAAACTCTGATCTTTTTATCCTGAATATTGTATATACATACATACATATATATATATTTGTATATTATATGTATGTATGTGTATATAGATATATATTTCATTTATAACAAATATATATAAATAAATATATAAATAAATTTATTTATCTATGTCTATGGGGATCCCCACGTGATAACGAGAAAGATATATATTCAAGTTTTACTCGTATAAAGATGGGCATGCATTTCAAATAATTACGTAAAGATAAATTCTCGACTTAGAATTTTCCTTAGCAATTTGTTATATATATCATATATTTTTCTTGCTCAATTTTAGAATATTTTATTATGATGCAACGCATGCATAATAATCATTGAAGAAGTGAAATATTATTTGCAATAACTATAGACAATATATCTTTTTTTCAAATATAACTTGGATATTTATATATCTACTAATTTAGAGCATACAAGTCATGCGATACGCGTGATATTAATTTGTAATACATGGCCATCGCAGAGCATTGATGATATATACAGTCATAAACAAATTCAGTCTAAGCTGTATATAATTTATGCTGTTAAATCTCAGAACTTTAAATATACAAGTAAAAGCAATCTCCTAAAATTGCTAGCTGTTCACAAACTATGCGCCATATATATTTTATGGATTAGCTAGCAATTTTTGTGAGAGAAGCATGTTGCTTTTATAATATTGTACTATATATTTTCGATATATCTATCAAGTTTAAAACAAATTTTTTGAACACACATAAAAATGTTGATTTTTAAAAGATACCAAAGACTTAAACGCATTTTAAAATTCGGGTATTAAATCGGATAATGTAACACCAGCCGTCAATAATGATATAACTTTTTTATATTAAAAATTTTTTAAAAATATTATTTTCTCGCTGATCGATAGTATCTATCGATGTTGTGCCTTTCCGCATCCGTGAAACCTAAGATACTTTCAATAGCATTTAAGTGACCGTGATGATTCTCCTTATCAGTTAAGAAATAGTAGATTGCCGACTTTAGGAACTGCAGGGTAATTTCTGGGTCGAGAGTACCCTGGCTGCTTCTCGCCTCTACGATACGCCTATACATTGCCTGATCAAAACAGAATGGCACACTTGTTAAAGAACAAAGTTTTGACATTAAGAAAGTGTACAACTGAAAAGTGTTGTATAATTGTTTGCACATATAATTTTTCATCAGATTTGAATTCAGACATATAATGTATAAGATTCAACATAATAATATAGATATAAGTTTTTAATGATTAACAGCATACATGTATGATTGAAAATTATTTGTATATGCCAATTTCATATTGACATAACACAATATTACATTTTTACGCATTAATATCAAGTAGAATTAAATCGATCTATCTGAATTCAAAAATATAGTATACACGTTTTGTATGCAATATGGTGAAAATATGGTGAAAGCGTGCATTGCCTGTAAGCACGTGCAAAACTTACATTGCCCGAAGATAATAAGAGGCTGTTTCTTCCAAGTGCACTGGATAACATCGCCCGATCTAAGAGCAACGTATAGAAGTATAAACCATCTACGTTTGTGCTTCATACTCCGCATGCAATTGTTGCAGCAAGCATTCACTAACGCGAATGTAAAGGAAAGAAAGATACAAGGAGCGCAATCGTGTTCTTTTCCACACGCCCTTATCTATTCAAGAACTGATCGTCCTGCCGACAACTTATGTCGGCAAGTTCTCAACAAAAGTTCTCCTTAAAGTTAACGTCACTCCTTTCACTTACGGATTAGTGACGATAACTCTGAGATAACACGGAATTACTAAGTTACAAAATAACAAGTTATTCAGATAAGTCACAAAAAAGATCTCCAATTAAATAAATTTATCTAATTTCGGTATTTATAAGAGGAAACCACAGCAAACATTACATTTATGTCAGAATATCAGCTCTTGATGCAGTAAAACATTGATAGGATACCGGTGCATCGAATATGCGAACAACTGCTACTTTATGGGCGATAAAAAAGTGGATGAGAATTGCGTCATCACGTCACAGCCGAGTTAAGATACAGACCTTACGTGTGCCAAGGACCCAGAGAGAAACAGCCTCCTGAGCGCTTAATAAACTTTGGCTACGTTCGGCTGAAATGTGAGGTTCAGGCGAGTAGCTTGTGTCCTGGAGTGTGAGCGGCGACCAAAAAAAGTGGCACATCGTTAGTACAAGAGTATTGTGAACTACGAGGATGCTCGAAATGTGATGTACACGCCTAACAAGTGTAATAAATAATATGATGAATGTGAGAAATGAATAAACAATGTCTGCGAAACAAATAAAAAAGCTGATTGGATTATGTAAAAAAAAAAACCGCGCTTGAGATTCACTTTATTAGACGTGTTATTGTGTTAGCATAATTAATCGCTAGCACAAATCTTGCTCTCTCCCTCTCTCTCTCTCTCCCTCTCTCTCAATCGTGAGAAAATCAGTTATTTTACGAATTTTGGTATACCTATACTTTAGGTAGAATGCATCTAAAAAGAATAAGACATACTAATGATTAAGCAAGGAAAATAAAAATGCAAATGTCGAACTGATAAGAGACTCATTTGTGCAAATATCGCAATGCAATCTAATATTATGAAAGCTCGTTGATGACAACAAAAATGATGAATTTGCTGAAAAAGACTGGCACATAATAACTAGTGTTTGAAACGCTTAAAAATCATAACAAAAATTCTATTTGAGATATATTAATAGCAATTGAAAATTCCTCTCATCTTGCAAAAAACGAATAAAATTTTCAGTCAATCTGCTACGTCGCTGTATTGCCATATTTGTCAACGTAGGGCTTATAGAATCGTAAATTATAAATAAATCACATCTCACCTTAATATTCTCTAACTCAGCTTGCGTGACAGTTAGCTGTTGAAGCAACTCTGCAACGGTGACTTTAGGCGGTGATTGATGCGCCTGCACGAATATCTGTAATTTTATGAAAAGTATACTCTTTATCATTGTCGATCTTGCTTACGTTTTCCATCCTTACGTTTATCTTCGATATATCTATCATACCTGATCGGCTTGCTCGATACGCGCCGCTTCTTGACCTTTGGCATACATTTTCAGGTACATTTGCTTATTTCTTTCTTCCTGCTCACTCAAAAGCGTCTTCTGGTCATTAAGCTCAGTCTTCACAGCCTCTAATTCCAATTCTAATTCACGCGCGCGAGCTTCGGCAATGTCCATAGCCGGGCGCATTT
Source organism: Temnothorax ravouxi (assembly GCA_030770255.1). Lineage (NCBI taxonomy): Eukaryota > Metazoa > Arthropoda > Insecta > Hymenoptera > Formicidae > Temnothorax > Temnothorax ravouxi. Next base: position 190,849 of record JASTWP010000177.1, read on the forward strand.
CGCAGTAACGAGTATTAACCTCAGATAATTGATTTAACAAGCTTTCCACCTACAAATATATTACCAATGTAAAAAATCATATATAGTTTCTTATTTTTTAGAAGAATGAAGAAGGAAAAAGTTCAGTCGAACGAAAGACTGACTTTACTGACCTTGTCATTGTGCTTCTGTTTAAGCTCCTGCAACTCATCAACATGCCGCCTATGCATATCCTCGATTCTACCTTCGTAATGACTAACTAATCGACGTCTCTCTTCATCTCGTTCTTCGCTCGTTGGCGTCACAGGATTCGTATCAGGAACAATATCGTCGGATACCGTATTAGCACACGTTGCCGTGCTGACAGTAATCTCCGGCTGTGACTCAGGGAGGCACACGGAGTCTTTCGAATGGACGGAACCGTCTTCGAAGTGTCCAGAATCAGCTAATGACGAGGGGAGATCCGTGTGCACGCGCTTTTCCGGCGTTTCCGGACTGGTGACGGGTTTCTCCGCGACGCCTTCATCAGGAAGATCCTTGCTTGGCGATTCCGGCGAAAAGGGATTGTTCTCGCGCACGGTGAGAGCATCGCTGCTATCCGTTCGCTCATCTGGACTGTTCAGAGAAGCCTTGTACAACCTCAACTCTACGACCTCCTTCGTCAAACGCAAGATCTCCCGGTCCTTCTCATCGATCTCCTTGCGCGCCTCCTTCAACAGAGCCTAGACATAACCGAGAGAGATATTAACAGCCACGTAATTTTGACAAACAAAAAAATAAAATTATAATAGTTAAGTATACGGGTAAACCATTTGAGTCTCGTTATCTCATCACCAATTCCAGATTAAATGATTGTTAATCAATTATGAAATTTAGACTTCTCAAGAGACTGAGTCACGAATGATATTTTCAATTCAAGAGATAGAGTATATTTTGTATATTGCGCTTAATTTGCAAGGCTAATAAAGAAAAATTTAAGAGCGGAATGAGTAACGAATAAGATCTACAGTTCTTACACACCTGGTGAGAAAATTTCTTATATTTTCTCAAAAATTTTCTAAGAGAATTTCTTATATAGTTTACAATATATTTAGATTTCTATACAAAGAAATGTATTAGCGGAAAAAATATTTCAATATTATTTTAAGTTTTTCTGAAAAATGTTCCAATTCATACAAAAAATCTTAAAAAAATTCTAAGAAAACCTTGAAATTTTTATAGAAATTCTGATTAATAATAAAAAAAACTGAGACATTTTTCCACCAGGGTAATAGGAATTAATTACCTGAAATTTTCGGACTTGTTTAGCCGCTCTCTGAGTAGGCGTAAGGTATTGTTCGTTGTCGCCGACATAATTCGAGCAGTGCACGACATATTTTCGCGACCGGCCGGACCAGGTGGTGCCGTTCAACGCGAAGGAGGCATGCTCGCAGGCGCTCGCTGTGCTGCAAGCGCTGCTGTAACTCTTGACGCTCTCGACATCGCTGTCATCGTTGATTCCCGCTGTCGTCGATCCTCCAGAGGCCGCGTGACCTGGCCGCGGCCTCACCGGTGTCAGTGAGAGACTCTACGGTACATTATTCCATAAGCAACATCCGTCAGCGCGACTCATTAAAACAGATACGAATAGAATAGACAATATACAATGCGTATATGGTGATGTTAATTTTATAGATGCAATCACACACAACGTTAAATTAATGATTGTTTGAAGTATGGGAATAGCTTCGAAACTTTCAGGAGATTTAAAGATACCGCGTTGATAGAAATATAATCGTGCAGCTAAATCAGTAATTGCATGAAGTATGGAAATAGATTTTTTTTTAAATCGAATGTAATTCGAATTTTACGATAGTTACTAAACTAGTAAAAAAAGCTTCTTAAAAGCATATAAATGCTATTTCCGAAATTAAGTAGTACCAGTTTAAATTAAGTTCAATTAGAAGATATTAGAAATAAATATGTAAGAAATATAATTTTGCATTGCATGAGTCTGTGCTCGTTGCCTCGTGCTGGCTTTAATTTAATTCGTTATAACTAAATGTTTCGTTAACATTTTTCGATTACCTCCAAAATTGCTTAAGTGGAGTAGAAAAACGTAACTAATTATTTCGTTAACTTTTCTCGATTACTTTCAAAATTTCGAAGTCCTTAGCTGACTTAAAAAAATATAAACAGAATAATAAATTTATTTTCGCCAGTAAATAGAATAACAATTAAAGCAACTTAAATCGACAATAACTGGCAATATATATTTTAAATTTTATTGCGAAAAAATATTACCCCAGCCAGGGTGGTCGAATTGGTACGACACCCGCACGGTATACGGGAGGTTCCAGGTTCGTACCCTGGCTGGGGTAATATTTTTTCACAATAAAATTTAAAACTATTAATTTAGAAATTACATCATCTGACCAAAAGCGTTGGTCAAAATTAATAATGTCTCGATGATTGATCCGAAAAAGTGCTGTGTGAATCCGACAAAGCGAGTTGGCTCACGGTTTTTTCAATGTTCATATCGGTAAAAACGTTATATATTGCCAGTTATTGTCGATTTAAGTTGCTTTAATCGTTAAAAAAATAGCTATTTGTTAACAATAAATTAAAGAAAAGGCCATTTACGGTCCAGGCTTGGTAATAATAATATCGTATGAATTTATACTTTTTCCAATCTCAGTAAACAAACTGCGCACCGATTTTTCGCAATACATTCTTTACAGTGATTTAATAAGGATGCTTATTAGCATAAAAAATTAAATCGATTATCGATTTAAGTATGTGGATTTACTGTTCTAACAAAGAGCTATGTTTTAAGACTGATAAAATATCGGCGCGTAGGTTACTGAGTTTGGAAGAAGTATATACAAAATTCACACATTATTATTATATAGGCTACCAAAAAGAACCAGCCTGGACCGTAAATGGCATATTCTCTAATTCTAATTAGTTATATAACGGTTCTGTTTTACTTATTATTATTAACGTTATTGTTTTGTTAACGTTTTTCCTAGGTTCTTAGCGATGTTATAGAAAAAACGATAGTTAACTCTTCTGTTAACGCTTCTTACGATTAGTTATCCAAAATTTTTTAGTTCTTTAAGGGAAATAGAAAAAAAATATCTATTTCGTTAACGCTTCTCGATAATCTCCAAAATTTCTAGGTTCTTAAGCGAATTAGAAAAGAAAAAACAGCTAACTCTTTCGTTAACGCTTCTCAATTATCTCCAAAATTCCTAAGTCCTTAAGCGGATTAGAAAGAATAATAACTAACTATCTTGTTAACGTTTCTCAATTATCTCTAAAATTCTCAAGTCTTTAAGGGAATATTAGAAAAAAATAACTATTTCGTTTCTCAATTATCTTCAAAATTTCCAAGTTCTAAGAAGGATTAGAAAAAAAAGAGCTAAAGACACGGCTTATGTACAATGGCTCGTGGAAATCGATACGTGGGTGGATTTATAACGAGTTGCCTACCTGTTGGACAATTTCTTATATTTACTACAATTGGAATAATGACACTCATCTAGGGTAATCCGGTCACGCAAAGGCGGACAGGCCGACTACAGGCTCAACGTGCGAATCGCCCGTTAATCAACGGAACTTCGAGCGTCGCCCCGAAGTTACGGTTAGCACAAAATAAAGGTAAAGGTCTCCATATCAAAAGATTCTGACACACGCCACACGTAAAAGCCAGAGATCAATTTCTTCTATAGTTCTTGCCGAGGACTTTAGTGGATCTTAGAACATGAGCGGTAACAAATCGCACTTTAATGATCTTAATACGCTTGTATCGTTGCGTGAAAGAATATAAAGGAAAATATAAAAGAACGAATATATCGAGCATTCGTACAGAATATTCTATGCTAACACCGCACCGGTGTAACGAGCAAAGCGCGCGGAGCGATCCCGGTAGTGCTCTTCAGTTTTAAACCGTTCAATCTTTAATGCAATCCCGGGATTGCGGAGCTACCGTTTGCGTGTCTCTTTAGTTTTCGCTTCCTCGCGCGATACGATAAGAGATCGTAATCGTCGCCGAAGAGGCTCCTCGTCGAACAGCCGTGCGGCAGTCGATACTTGAAACTTAACTCGGAGCAAACTCGTCTACGTAGTGCGTAGCGACGTTGACGTTTCCCTCCGGACTTGGGAGACAATTCCTTCTGGGTAGGAGCTAGACGTGTAAGCGAGTTACTCACGAAGGATCGTTGTCGCGGCGAGTCGGTTCCATTCTCCGTGATGACCGGGAAGATACGATGATCCGGATGTTGATGCTGCGGCGGCGACTGCAGGAGGTGGTTGTGACGACGGGGATGGTGTTGGTGGCCGACCAGAGCCGTGCTGGATGCGACGGCGGCGGTGGTGGGTCGCGGATGATGTGGTAGTAGTCGTTCGCCGCGCAAGCGCAAGCTCGCGGCGCGACGCAGAGCCGACGGCGACGGCCTCGGTATACGGGAAGTCCAACGAAGACGGCGGCGAGGTAGTAGCTGCTCATAGTACATTCCGATTAATAATTGAGTAGTGGGAGATGGAATCATGATCGAGAGCGGGCTATTATGAGAGAAGGATCTGTGCATCGCGCATTCGCTTTTAAAGATCAGAGACTTCACGAGGGTAATCTAGTACTTATTTCTTTAAAAGCTTCTTGAAAAAAATCTATATAAATCTTTTGAAGAGTCAATCTTCTTTCGTAATTAGGAATCTTCTTTCAACGAATGTCGATTAAACCACTTTCAGCAAATGAAATGGAAATTATACGCATTGATTTCGTCTTTCAAATTTTGCGATATTCGCGATTGACGTTTCAGCAACTTTTAATAAGTTTTGATAGCCGATTTTGGGAGCTTTCCAGCAAACGACCCAAATCGACACAAGTATCGTTTTATCTTTGTTACTACTCATTGCCAAAAAAGAAAGATAGAACGATGTTTGTATCGACTTGTGTCGCTTGCTGGAAAGCTCCCTTTAACTAATATTGTGAAATCTTAAGTTCTAAAGTTTTTAAATTTTAGAAAAAGATTTTATACTTTATATGCCTTGATCGTATTTTCTCTTGATGGTAAATTCTTAATCGCAATCGCAGTTCGAGCACGTGGAAATATAAATTTTTTCAGGGATAGATTATGTGTGAGCCTCGATTGCCTAAATTCGTTAGAATTTTAAAGTTATAGAAAATAAATGACGAATGACACAATTTCTAAGTAAATCTAACAAAATCTAAAAACTAGATTTCCACATAACACGAGTTACGTAGGTTGACAAACGAAGAGAAACATCAAGGAAAAACAAAACAACGATAAAATCAGTTTACGAAAGTGACATTTAGGAAAAAACTTTGAAAGTTGATTTGATTGAAAGTGACATTGGACAGTAGAGTGATACTCGAAACAATTACTTTTTCGGACAATTCCGCAAACCGAATAAAACGCAAACGCGGCAAAGCAAAAATATTGAATTTATGATACATTTGTCAATCCAGATTACGTGAAACAAACGAAATATTCAGAGCTCTATCTCAAATCTATTATAATCTTCCAGTTGTTTGGAGCAAGATGTAAGTCTAATAATAGCGTCGGTCGCCAATTAATGCAGACGTAATCTCTGCGGAGGATTTTCCATCCTACTTACTAGGGCTATCAGCTGATCCGGCATCTGACACGTGGGTAGAATTGGTAGTTGTAGGCAGTGACCTTGTCGGTCGCAGTGACGGCCACACGTTGCCAGGATCGACGTCACGGGGGACGTCGGGATGATGGCCGCGGTGGCGTGAGTTGATTGACCCGGGTGAGTTGATTGCACCAGCTGCAAGGACTGCGGAGAAGATTCTTCGTTGCCGTAACGAGCCATTCTGTCCATCCCGGCTTATCTCGGCGCCGTGACGACTATCACCTGATGCGAGGAGAAAACATAGCTATTTATTGCCCGAGGAATTCAGAATTTCAACATCCAAGATCTTGAGAAAAAATGCGTAAAACGAAATCTTGAAACGAAAGATCGCAATGGTAAAATGCACGTGAAATGATTCGTCCGGGATTAACGCGAGATATAATTAATATTTTACTTTATTACTATTTTCGAAATATGAACATTATCTCATTCAGAGATGGACCCTGTTAATCTGTACATTCTGTATTCTGTACGCACATGTGCGAATATAGATTGAAATAGTCTAACAAGCAATCTTCAGTTCTTTTTTTTTTTCAGTCGGAATTTGTAAAATAAATATATTTATTTGTACGCAATCACGACATTGTTATCTCTCAAAGTTTTGCCTAATCTTTCCTAAGGTCTTATCTAGCTCGTAAGAAAACAATGTCAGAGTCAGTGATGCATCGGCGTGCTTATCTCAGCAAGCAAATTCTTCCAGACGCGTCGTAGTGATATAAATGATCCTTCGGCAAACAGGAAAAAGGTAGTGTTAACCGAGGTCGAGGACATATCGATTGAACGGAGGCGCTACCGTGCGCTGAACCTAGGTCAGTTTTCTATCTGAACCAGTTCCTGGTAAAGATCTTTAGAGAACGCAACGTTGTCTGCGAATTCCGGACGAATCTCAAAATTCATTCTCGCCCGTGAAATTTTACTTTATCTAAATTTATCTAAATAAAGGACTTTTTCAAAAATTACAAGATTTAGAAAAATGCGTAAGTGGACGTAAAGAGTTCTCCAATAAAGAAAATTATTATTATATAGCTGTTTATTGTAGAGATTAAATTAAATTAAATTAATTAAATTTTTTGTTATCTGTTTTTGTGTATGAATTAAATTCACATAAATCTTTTTCTAATTAAATTTTTCTATACATAAGAAGAAAAAAAAATAAATTTTAATAAATTACAGATAGTAAATAATCTGCATTAGAAATAATAAATCTATATAATAAATAAATAAATACAATAAATTGCGCATGAATTCGAAGCGCACGTTTTTCGCGCGCGTCACATATATCAAGGAGAAAGAAAGATTTCTATTTGCATTTTTCGTTCATTCCAAACGGGCGAACGCGCGATTGACACGTGTTGTAGCCAAGAATGAACGATCGATCGCGCTACGATTGGTCAAACCCTAGATTTACCGGACCTGACCGCACTCGGGTGATTCCATTCCTTTATAATTTACAACACTTTCTTACGACGTAAAAGAAAGAAAAGAAAGTTTCGACTGCAATGAAAAAGAAAAGATTCCGTTGATTTGTAGCAGCAAAGAGAGACGCAATTACAACAAACACGCGAAGCGGATTAAATGGAGCGGCTTACACCGCGCGACTGCAATTTTTATTCGACGCTGGCACTGTTTTAAATCTCGGCGCGGGAAGATACATTAAATTTCGAAAAACATTTATGGGGAAAACTTATCAAATTTTTCCCACGCGTTGCGTCATTTCTTCATTGACGCGTGAATTATAATATCCGCTGAAGGTACACGTCATTGAAATTACTCTGCTTGCTGCATCTCAAACTATTCTCATTGAAACTATAATGACTCACAAATTCACTCGGTGATTCACTAACAGATCGCCACCAACGGAATCGTTCTTCGCGGATATAAAACGAGCGAGAGGACTCCGTTAGTTTTCTGCTCCCCCTCATTGATCAGCCGGCGATTGCGTCGCGGATTCGCGCGTCACGCGGCCGATCGACCGGTACGACAAAAAACACGTATCGGGTATGCGGGAAGTACACGGGCACGCCTTGAAAAAAGTTGCGGCAGTAGTTTCGCCGAGAGACAATCACCTGTCGAGCACCTGTCACGCGTTGTTTACGCGGTCCTCCCGCCGCCGGAGCGCGGATTCGCACCACCTGCTCTCGCCGAAAGGGGATGCCAAACGCGCTCCGGAGTTCGCGCGCGCGCGCTCCTCGCGTGGGTGATAACGGTCGGAGAACGCCCGTGGAACTGCACGGGGGGTTGCGTCCGGATCTTCAATCTGTTACTTACGCAACGGCGGGACGACTCGCCGATCCGGTGTAAACCGCAGAAAATCCGCTCTTTCCCCGCAGCCCGGTCTCTGCCGAGAGAAACAAATATGGCGGTACGACGGCCGTACTGGAGCTGCAACTGCTCCACCTCGCAGTTGCCGTATTGTACCACAAAATCAATACCCCGCGTTGCTACCAACACACCATCGTTTTGTCATCGCGAGGCAAAGCCGCGCGGCGGCACGCACGTCCACGCTCTCTGTTTCTCCGTGCCGTGTGCCGGTGGGCGAGCCGCCCACGTACGCGTCGATTATGGGAGTAAAAGGATTGACCTGAATGAGAATTCGATACCCTTGCCCGTTTTGGTCTCGCTGATAACGGGCCAGTCCGCGCCCCCAAACACCGAAATCCCTCGTTCGTTCGCCCGCGTGCGTTCCCGTATTGTCTCGACGTCGCTTATATTCTCATCCTTTCGATCAACAACGGCGATTCCTCCGCGAAAGAAACGACGACCTGCGCTTTGACGTCACACGAAGAGAGTGGCCTGGGAAATAAAAAGTCCGGAGGAGATCGATTGATTCTTGTTCCTTAGGCGCGTTTGGGCTCACATCGCTCGCTCGCCGATCCAATTGGGGGATTCGCGGCAACTGGTTGCGCGCAGGAATCCTGGGAATGTCCTAATTACTGTTCCAATCCTGGTTCGTCGGCTGCCCCCTTCGATTGCCTCGGCATTCTCTCGAGAGTTGGTCTCCCTGGGAACGTGTTCAGGGACAGAAACCGACCACACGAAAATGGCACGTGGGTTAAGCACGTGCAGTTAATTTCGAGCGCGTCGTTAATTTAGTCGTGGTGTTGGAAAGGGTGTTAAGATTGCACCGTTCAGATACGGCTCGTCCGGCTCGTCCGAGAGAGAGATATATATATTTGCATCCATGCACTCGTGCGCGCGTATTCATGCGGCCATAAATAGAAACGGCATCCGATATCTCCAATAATCCATCCCTCCGGCTCTTCCGTATTTCGAGCTCTCTATACCTACAAAAATGTAGCGCCGAGAAGCTCATACATTAATGCAGACGAATATATTCGTCTCTTTACTTGAGAAATTTTCAAATTTATTCCTTCAGTTTGCGACAATATTCAACTAGAGGAGAGTCATAAAACCACTGATAAAATATGGCTATTTTCATAACTGAGCACTGGAAATAAAGTATTTTAAAGTGAAATTTATGTGGGAAAAGAATTATATCAATTGCTCTTGCCAATTAATCATGTGGGAATTAACAAGATTTGCGAGATTTATCGTCTGTTACAATATTGTTGCGATATGGGATTACCGTGAAATCCCTCGTTGTATCAGATCGCGTATTATTGTCGGGTATCCAACGTGATTTGTCTTTAAACAAACTGAATTTTATATAATAATAAAATTATGATTGTAATCGTTGGACTCGGATTTAGTGATTTGAAAGGAATAAATTGTAAATGTACAACAATATTATATACGCGCATAAGATTTTTTATCTCTTATTGTTCTTATACTATAATTTTATTAAGTTATTCAGAAGTTCTGTAATCAATAATTTTATGATCGTGACCTTGGCTATTCTATCTCGACGTTTAATATGTATACTTTCATCGGCATGGAGGTTTTTTCAGTTTGTCTCTGCCAAAACAAAAAGTTGTACTGGTACCGATTCGTATATACGAATCTGACAATTAGCGAAGACTTGGCAGTGTCATTTACGTTCGACGTGGCATGAAAACGGACGACCCACATTTCGGTTCGCTGGCTATCAGCCAATTTTCCGCAGGACCGCCGACGAGAGGGACGAATCAGCCTGGGACTATCCCCCGGTTACATCGTTAAGGTCAATCTGTCTCACTATGTCAGTGTGGCACCTATAGCGCCATGTCGCCGATAAAGAGGGATGGTATAATAGCGATTCTACTATTGTCTGCACGATGATTCACGTGAACATTTTCATTCACAGAAAACGCTGCATTTTGTTAGAAACAATTAAAAATTCTATATTTTCACGTTGCAACGCGTTCGTGAAAACAACGCTCTCTTTTCCAATTAGTTTCTTTATGACTTCTACACTCATGTAAAAATTGTCATTTTTCAATTATATCAAATCATAAGATGTCTGTAATCATTAATACATGAAGATAAAATATATATTTTAATCAGAAAATTCGTCAAAAGTTTAGTCTAGTGAATCTTGTAATAAATATGTAATAAAAATTTTCTTGGAACTTTTATTTAAAAAAGAAAGAAAGAATGTTTATCTTGCTCTATATAACTCAGAAACTCACATTAATTTTAAAAAGTTTATCCTATATTAATCTTTAACGATAAATATAAGATCAATCAAAATAAATTAGTGAAATGATAGATATTTCGTAATGAGTTATAACGAACTATCACTATAAGCAGTTTTTAGCTTTGGATATTGCATACAAGTCGAGAGCACTTCGCACTCAAGTATAGTCAGTCCTTCAACTTACAATTAATAAAGATGGTCGACGATATTCTCGATTGTACAAGAATAGAAAAGACTAGCAATATAAAAGATTTATAAAAGAGTCTCCGAATCTGTCTAAATAGCATTCAAAATTTGTAAAATAATTAGATAATTGTCCAAATAATTTCATATTTAAATATCGAAGATTGTGAAACCTTGATTTTCAGATAACAAGTTTAATCGAAACTAGATAGATATTGATTTTTAGCAATTTATTTTATAGAACAGTCACATCTCTTTTTCTTCGTGCCGCCACCTCGCTTTTCTTTGATTGATCAAAAGCAAAATTCAATTTCTCTAACTAAATTTAAACGTGATTGGACTTGATCATCGCGAAATGCAAACCGTGTTCCACATATCGCAACCACTGCGACGCGAAGTATCGAAAAGCATACAATAAACTGCGTTCGCCGTGTTAATGGAAGCCGCTGCGAGTCGGTCGACATCCTTCTTAGAAGCAGTTACACAATTTTAGTGAACAGATGCTTTCTTCGTCGTCAGACGGAAATTAATATTGAGACCCGTTCGACCGATCGTCTGGAGGTTCATTACGTCATTCGCGATAATAATAACTCTCCAAACCATCTTGGAAAATAGCACTTAGGGGATGGTAACGTATTTATTAATGAATAGGTACTTGAAATAAGTTTGTGTCATTGAAACCATCAGCAATAGATTGAAAGCACTCGATATATATATATATATATATATATATATATATATATATATATATATCCAAATTTCTACATCTTGTAGATGAAGCGACGAACTTCATCTACAAGCGAAGGGTTGAATTTCGTTTCGGTGACTTCGTCACTGTTCCAAACTTTAACTAGATCGGGAGCGCTTATTGGTTTTCCTTCTTAAATCGCAATGATATCTGGCAGTTGGTTGTAAAATAGAAGGAAAGTATATCTGGCATATAAAGAAGATTTCTTTGTCCTTTATCTTCTTTAATTCTGATACTTTTCTGAGAAATAAATTTGTTTTTTATTAAGAATAATGCAGATATCATTTTATAAATAGTTCTGGACATTTATTTTGAAAAGAAGCACCTATCGCATGCTTTAATCGATATGTCCTTGAATGTCAAGTTAAATTTTACATAGATAAATCAATACTCAGCTGAATAGTCGCAGCTGTTCTCTAATCTAAGTCGTTACATCGAACAGTTTCGCGTCTCAAAGTAAGAATCTCCATTCCGAGTATCTCACTTGGTATTCCCTTAAGACGAGATTTCAAGTAAACGACTATAAATATGGACTAAGAATTCAAGATTAAAGCACACACTGGTCTTAACGCTGAAATAGCGGTAATAAAATCTCCGTTATTTCCTCTACAATATACAAAGCGAGGTTCATGACTCCTATCGTGTCAAATCCGATTTAATTGCAACTCGTTAGGATAAGGACGGACTATTTGAGTCAATATTTTAAAAAAAAATTGGATAAAAATTTTCAAAACAGAGAGGAACTTTTCAATTTTTAAGGTAGAGAGGGCTTTTTGGCTTAAAAATTTTTATCCGATTTTATCTTTAACTGACTCGAATAGCTCGAATCTCCTTACCCTTATTCTTATTTCTCAACCGATCCTTCGAAATTCTCGATCGATGGTAGAAACTACTTCTTAAGAGTGGTATATTGCATCGAATAAATAATAAGAAACCAACATAAAACAATATAGCAAAAAATAGACACTCAGTAATATTAGAGATAAAAATTGTTAAGATAATTCTAACATTGTAGAATAATCTACAGAATTGTGTCGTGCGTAAAATAAAAAAAAATGCAAAAATAAAAATGCAATTTTCTTACATTATTATTTCATTAAAGGATTTAATTTTAAAAAACGGGGATATAATTTTCAAAGTTCCATTATGTTAAATGTCTTAAATTGAATATACATTTCTACTTATATAAATACAAATTATATAGTTTATCGTATGTTTGAAATTTACATATTTCTCTAAAAAAAAGATCCAAATCACATTAAGATATCTCATAACTTTAACGTTTCTGCCCTTCTCCTATGATTAAAGAATATTTAAAAAATCTTAAAAGAAAAAAGGCAAATTGTATTGGGAGAAAGAAAAGAAAAAACAGATCTGAAGCGAAGGGGAAAGAAAGCTTCGATATCTCGTATTCGTGCGAAGCTCGTGAGACAGTTATAGCGATATAAATTGCTAAACAGCATGCCATCCAGCAAGACGCAGCAACGGCAATAAATTGTACGCCGGGGTAATAGCGAAAAGAAAGCGCGAGGGGCGCTCTCTTCGAAGAAGAGGGAACGCAGGTGATAGGGGCTTACGGCGATCGCGCCGTCGTCGTCGTCCTCGTCGTGCGTCGTAGTCGTCGTCGACGGTGGTGGCGGCGGTCGATGCTACGAGGTACCGTCGTTGGCGCTGGTAATCGCTTGAAAATAAGCTCGCCCCGGAAAGCTCCCACCGACTGCAGTAGCCCGCATCCGTCGCGCCGCGGCCAGGATAAAAAGCTTCGCGCACACGCGGACTTGCTCTGCCGTAGGAGGTCTGCCGATGGAAGCTCGTCGCTGAAAGCGCACGCTATGCGGATCCCGTCGTGATCCACGTATCGCGGACGGTATATCGTTTCTTTATCTCTTCGCCTCCACCCTGTCCCTCTTTCATCCTTCTTCTTGAAACTCCTTCTTCTCTCTTTCGCGCTCTCTCCCCCGATTTAATCATCCTTCGGGCAGCGGCCAGGGGCGTCGTGGTGATTCGCGTGTCGCGGGAGGAGACAAATGTGCAGTACGGTGGACAGCAGTGTTGACATAGTGCGCGGAAGTAGGGGACGAAGAGATCGGCAGGAGGGCAGAGGAGCGAGGAACGCGGGAAGAGGAGTAGCAGAAGGTGGATGATGATGTATGAGGGGCACAGGAAGAGGGCGCCGAGCCCTGATGCATTCGCATTTTCTACATAGGGGGTACCGTTACGTCCGACTCCGAAGGGAACTTGGTCGAGTTTTCTTTGCGTGACTCGCTCCGATTGAGATTCTCGGGGTTTGAAATCGCTTGAGATCCAGCTTCACCTGAGATAACGTCTTGAAACAAAACGCCGAAAATATTGTAAATTATCGCAAAGATCCCGTAAAGAAGAGTTTTTAAATGTTCGCGAGCCGAGAGCAAAATTTATTCGCGAGTAAACATTTGAAGACTATTAAGTAGAATAACATTATTGCCTCTATGTAGGTAAATTTGCGCCACAATAAACAGGAGCTTTTAGAATCACGTTTTACCTCTAAGAAATTATTCATAAGCCTTGTATTTCATGCACGGAAAAAGCTTTTATTGACTATTTTCTTAGATGCTAAGTGGTGTCTAAAATTATCGCTTAACCGTGGCAAAGTTATTCCTTTATTTCTCTTATATTTTATGAAAAGAAAATAAATAGTAGTCGTTGTGAATAAAGTCATTTCTTCATTTTCATGTAATCTTGAAAGATGTTGTACGAGAAAAGAAGTTACGTAAATAGATTTCGCTGTCGAACTATTAATATATAGTAGAACATCTCTTTATAAAGAAGTACTGCGCCACATTATATTTTTATATTTACGTTTATAATTTATTTAATATTAGTGATTGCGGTAAAATCGGAGAATAAGATAATGCTTTCACAACTTTCTCGTTATTAGAAACTTGACAACTACGAAGTATCCTGATCTTTTTGTTATCTACTCCGGGTGCTATCAAAATTACATTAGGCAAAAGAAAGTTAGATAGACTTGCATAGAGGACACGCTATGCCAATAGGGTATACCCCCGACAGTAAATCATGCATTAGGAAAAGCGTAGTAAGCTTAAAAAGTTATTAAAGTTGTATAAGCACTTTTGTGCAGTGTTATAAAAAATATACATTATATATATTTATATAAATTTATCAATGTATAAGCAAAGCAATTATTAGATCTTATGACCATACGTCGCAATTGGTAATTAAATTAAGATTCAGTAAACAACATAAATTAAGTATTAATTTTTTAGACAAAGTAACAGATTACTTTCAGTAATGTTCAATAACTTTATCACCTTTACTAATCAATTTATTATGACGTACAAAACGCTTTTCTTAATCGCTATCTTTCTCTTATTTTTAATGGGGTACACAAATAATTTACTTTTTATTTATATTAATTAATTGTTTCATTTAATTGATTTTTTTTAAACAAAGGATGAACTACATGAGTAAATTATTTTCAAGTATGAAGGACACGATACAGTCTTTAATCCCTTCGATTAAACGAATCCACGTGAACTCACATAAACCTCCTTAAAACTCGTTATAAGTTTTATCCTTATTCTCTCTTGTGTAATGTGTGACAGTAATCCATATAAATAAAATCCAATAACGTGCGAAGCAATATTTTGGATCTCAGGGCCGGGATCAATCCTGAGTCCAACAGTCATTTCGTCTTTCTTTAGGACGTCAGAAACTTCCGCCGGAAATTCCATGAATTGCCTTCGATGACCAAGAAACTTGAGGAGGCAACTTTATCTCGATACTAAAGGCTTGAGACATTTTAAGAAGCACAGAGATTCCGTCTTTCTGACCCTTACAAATTTTATATGAATATAAAAATCGAGTAAAATATAATAATAAAACATAATCAATAAAATATCCATGATAAAACTTGTAAGAAATCTTCTATCTTCTCTCTAACAAGAATTCAATGAAAACCAAGTTATGTGCGACGTTAATAGGTATTGTCCGTCTCATTTATCTTTCATGAGAATCGAACGATCGCGTCATTGTGCCGAAAGCCGATAGTTCCCATAGACCAAGTTGGAAACACGTAATTGTCCGGCACTTCCTTGTCCTTTGCTTCCTGCAATAACCTACGTTGAAATTAAAGCTGTTCTATAAAGTTGTTATTACGAGAAATTCAAATCATGAAATTTATAATACTCAGTTTTAATATAACATTGTTGTTTTAAACAAAACGGAGCTCTTTGGATTATTTAAAAGAGCTAGATAAACTATCGTTAATTTTCCCTCCTTCCAATGGGGAAAAAAAGATTACTGCAATCTATGAATACGATAAAAAAAAATGTTAGATTCATGATAGTATTGATTTCGTCTATTTCCACTGCCATTTACAGGTCCTATATATATGTACATGCCCCTAGTTTGCCAAAGAATAAAATAGACTGCGAAACAATATCACACAACCCCTAGATAACATAAAAAATTATACTCTTTCATCATTCGACCGAATGTACATACGTCGCAAAAGAAGAGAAAAAAAGTCGTTTAATCGATACGTCGCTTCAAGGTGATCAAGATAAATGGCGCTCCTTGCACAATGCGTACAAAAGAATCTCACCTCTAACGGAAGCATTCCAGCGCATGCTAACCCCCGGAATCTCCGTAAGAGAAATTATCTCTCGGGGGTGACTCTCTCTCTCCCTCCGCGAGGTCTTTCGGGGCACGAAGAAAACTCGACTCGCGATACCAGACGGCAACAGAGGACAAATACCTGCAAATTGCCTGTAGATCGTTCCGTCTCTTCGACGTCCGACGTCTGACGACGAGCAGCAGGCACGCCGAGGACGACGGCGGCGACGACGACGGCAACGACGACGACGACGGCGACGACGTCGCTTAGGAGCCCCCAGCACGAAACCAGCACTGCCGTTTGTTCTCCGAGATGGCGGACGAAAAGGAGAAGCAGACGTTCTTACAGAAGCTGCTGTTCTACACGACCGCGTTCTTCATCCTCCTCAGCACCTTCAGCCTCTTCGCCTTCCTCTTCTTG
The DNA here is from genome assembly GCA_030770255.1 of Temnothorax ravouxi. Taxonomy (NCBI): domain Eukaryota; kingdom Metazoa; phylum Arthropoda; class Insecta; order Hymenoptera; family Formicidae; genus Temnothorax; species Temnothorax ravouxi. Next base: position 207,034 of record JASTWP010000177.1, read on the forward strand.
GTACCCTTCGTTATCGACCCCGCCTTCACCACCATCTTCATGCAGTTCGACACTCGACCCGCCGAGTGTGTTACCATCGACGTTGAGTCCAGAAGAGGTGAACAATCGGCAACCCTTATCTCTCACACCTGTTCGCTCTCGTTGTCGCTCCTCGTTGCATGTGTTGTGTAAACTCTCTATTCTTCGCTCTTCTGAGAATTCTTCCTTCGCGCGCTAATCTAAGTCCTTCAAGTTGTCTCTGTTTCTATGTCCAAGCATGTGTGTTT